>WSFP011479067.1:0-16478 GCA_009831015.1 Picea engelmannii
GGTGCAACTTTTTGTCTCACTTTATTTCCTTACAAGGTGTTAGCACTTTGTAAATATGTTGAGATGATAAACAAACGATAGAGGTAACTATTTCAACCAACTTTGAGACTCGAAACTAGCCTTTCGGACCTAGAGAGGGCTCTTGAAAGAGACTTTGTCTTGATACAGGATATGGCTTTAAACTGCCGGCTAGATTTAACACTGTCAAATAATAAGTTTTGGTTCTATTGGCGTGGAAGAGTAAGACTTTGGGCTATGGAGTCGATTTAAGAAATCGATGGAAACAAATGACTCAGTGATTGAGCTTGAGAGGATAAAGGCTAAGCGAGTAACAGTCTTCAGTACAAAATCGTTGTATGTGGTGGGAGAAAACACAGGAAGAAACTCGGAGCACCGCTAAGGGTGAATTAAGAGTTAAATTTTAGAGGAAATACGTTTTGTCAAAATGGCGCGAACAACAGGCGCTACGCAACGAATCCACAGGTTCGAAATTTCGTTCCAATTTAGACAAAAAAAGATATGAATAAAGAAAACATGAAGTACATACACAAAGAGAGGAAGACAATACATCCAACTGCTACAATTAGAATCTTTTCATCAAAGCTTTAGGACTTTTGCATTAAATTTCGTTCAAGCTCAAACTACATACAATAGTCACAGTCTATACTAATTTTTGCAACCAACCTGGCTTACATCGAAAAGATCAAATATATAGGCGAGGGCGCTGCTTGGGCTGCCCTACTTTCTAACTAATATAGCTAAAAACTAGGAAACTAACTGTCTGCGCTAAATGAATCTTCGCATGACGCTTTTCCAAAAATAGACAACAAATACATCTGGCTACATCATGAATGTTTGTAATCTGCCATGGTAATTCGGTTATCGATCAGGTCTCATCATGAGAGAGTTATGTTTCAATGTTTTCCTTCGATGAAATATTTGAACGAACAAGTGTTTGTTGGAGTCACACTATCTGTTGTAACGACTTTGATTTTTACCGCATGCTCATTTGCTGGGGGAATGTGCGCGGCAAGTGGCTACTGATTTTTATGGTCGTTATCAAAATGACAAAATGTCTTAGGGCGATTTCCCCTTCAAAACTGTCAAGATTTTCTTTCTGTTTGCAGATAACATGGAACGAACTCAGCTAATCTTGTTTCTTCTGTTCGTTGGCGAGAGCTGCGCGAGCTTTCCCCTCAGTCGCTTCACATTCTCTGGAATGCTTCGCATACCTTTCTTCTAACAACCTATGTGCTTCACGCAACTGTACGATTCTATACTGTGCCTCCCTGATCTGTCTTTTGAGCCACGTCACGTTTCCTTTGCAACCTTGCACTACTGACACTTCAATGGTCTTCGTCGCTAGTTGTTGTCTCAACTCCCTATTTTACTGGTAAAGTTCGACGACATCTAGTTTCACCTGCTTCAGCTGCTGAGATGGATCTTGATCATTTGTACCTATGACATCCATCCTCGTCGTTCTTCTCCCACTTTATCGGCTTGTACCTTCAACAGGTTCCAGCCGAATAACACACATAAGTAATTTTTCAGCCACTGATCTTGTGCACGACTCGTCTAAGATTCGAGTTTCCCCAACATCCTTATTATTATTTGGCATGCCTCTTCTCCAAGGTATCCGCTGTTAGGGAGATAGGGCTTCTAATGTATTTTCTTCCTGCGTAGGTCTTTCCACTTCGAGTTCCGCACGGTGTGATATCATCATTTCCGCGGGTAAAGGAAAAACTCCCTTTGTATCCTTGGGGATGCCTATTATGAGTGAGAATGAATCCCAGTCGCTTTGGGGCTTGACCATGGTGATTCTTCCACTTCACGCGCCCTTCCTTATGTTTTGGGAGGTCGCCATTGCGCGACCACTATTTATCTTGCATGCGGTGGATCCAACGAATGCCCAAGATGAAGAATTTGATCAACCTGGGCTTGCGAGAAAATTTACAGACAGAGCATGAATATGATTTCGTGAGGAAAATGGGTGTAGAAAATCTGGAATTTATAACAGATCGAGCGAAAGGAGGAATCGTGTCAAGGAACACTGAATTCATGGCGACTGGATGTTTCAAATCGAATTGCATATTTTCCATGGCACATCCCCGCGTGTAAAGTACAAGTGGTAAGGGTTGCAGGGCATACTTGATACGAACACCACAATTTTTCATTCTCTCAGCCTTCATAATGAGCTGATAATAGTTACTGCACTTGCCGACGTGAATTCCATTAACTACTTGACTCGACTTGGGGCATGTAGACACTACCTTTTAACCGGACCCGACTCTCTGGGAACAACATACTCATACTATTTATGCATGTTTCGACTCTGACATCCCTTCCTATTTCCAAGGGCCAACTGACCACTTGTTGACTTCGACCCCTTCATTGTTACGTACCTGACTTCACATTTTTTTACACATGGGCCATAACTCGACTAAAACTGACTCTAATTGAAAGGAAAATGGCAACGCTAACAACTGACGCCAATGGAGATGCTATCCTCTCCACGAGATAGCAAAGAACAGTAGACCAGGTGCCTGACCATTAGGCCTTATTTCGACTCTTCGATATTGAACTATGAAAGACAAAACACAACCTAAACCTATCGACGCAACTTCTAAAAAATACAGCATGAACTCAGGGCCTTCACTTTAGGCTTCAGTTTTCTGCTGACCTACTGATTTGACACAAAAATAAAATGACTATTTACAATGAAATATGACTTAAACAGGTTTTATTTCATCAAATAATGTTTGAGGAACCTGTCGTTTACAGGCGCCCAACCAAGGAACTCTCCATTTGATCCTTCTAGAAAATAAGCGTTTCTCCCGCAATACGTGCTGAATCTGAATGGACCTGTCCAAAGGTGGTCGATTTTTTCGTGTTTTCATTTATTTTCATTCCTCCCATCCCATCTTAGTAATAGCTCCCCTACCTGAAATTCCTCCTGCTTAGAATGCTTGCCAAAGGTTCTCTTCATCCTTTCTTGGTGGAGTTGTGATTGATTATATACATGTTCCCTCATTTGCTATGTGTGAATCATCTGATTTATTCTCCTCTGCGTGTCATCTAGCTCGGGCTCCTGCTCTTGCAGCAAATTTCTGACGGGTGGCCCCAGTGAGGTAGGGAAAATTGCGTCTGCACCATATACAATCTGAAAAGGTGACGTTGAGATGGACTTCTTGGTGGTAACCCGGTCTGCCCACAACGCATAGATAAGCTTTTTATGCCAAGCTTTATTATTGTCTTGCATGAGTCTTTTGATGATCCTGGTTAGGCTTTTATTTGAAGATTCTGCTAACCCGTTTCCTTGTGGGTAGTACGTCATGGAATGCCCCAGGGTTATATTGTAATCCTGACAAAACTTCTCCATATTCTTGGACTTGAATGCAACCACATTGTCTGTTATGATATTGACGAGGCATCCGAATCTCGACAAGATGTTCGTCTCCAAGAACTGGATGATGATTGGATCGGTAGTTTGCTTCATGGGGATCACTTCTATTCATTTCTTGAAGTAGTCAGTGGCCATGAGTATCCATTTTCACTACGTCGAGGATGGCGGATTTATTTCCCCTATGAAATCCAAACCCCACTGCATGAAAGGTGCTTCGACTGAGATTGGCTTTAGTGGCAGGCACTGCAACTTTCTTCTCCCGTCGAAAGTCAGACATTCGTGGTAGTTGGACTCTTCTTTGTATATGCCTGCGAAGATTTTAGGCCAATAGTAACCCGTTCTCATGATTTTGTGCATGGTGGTTTTCCAGTAGTGGTGCCCTCCGCAATCACCTTTGTGGAATTCTTCTATGGCTCGCTTCACATCATTTTCCAGCAAACAACTTAGCAATATTCCCCCAGGATATTTCCAGTAGAGTGAATTATCTAGGATGCAGAACTTAACCGCTTTAAGCTTTAGAAATATAGCCTTGGTCTTACTTACACCCGGAGGGGCCTGACGATTATTCAACACATAGATGATGTCTACATACCACGGTGAATTGATGAACTCCCAGACACCTGCACAATTGTTTCTTCCCGAGGACTCTCTGACAGATCAATAATGAAATTTATTCCCACAGCATTGGATCCCGACTACGCCATTAACTTCGCAAGGCCTTGACCCTTAATTAGTTTCGTAGGATTAATATCCAGGTCGTATTCCAGCATGGCCTCTATTCACTTACCTCTCCTCCCTTCGGGGTCGGGATGAGTCAGGATATCCTTAACTGAGTTGCTGGGCACATAGGTAATAACGTGGGAGTGCAATATGTACGTCCTAAAATCCTTTAAGGATTTTACTAAGGCGTATTATTGTTTTTCCATAATGTCATACCTTAGTAGAGCATCCCTCAGCGTTCAACTGAAATAGGATATGGTTTTCTCGAAGTTCTGCTCATCTTTCTGCAACAACACGTCGACAATCATATGCTTTGAGGTGAATGAAAACATGATGAAATCTTTTGTGAAGTCTGGGCTGGATAGCATAGGATCTCTAGTCAGCGCCACCTTGATATCTTCAAATGAATTCTTAGCTTTCGGGTTCCACTTGATCTCATTCCATTTTCTGAGCATGCAGGTGATATGCTTTATAATCTCTGTCAGGTTCGGGATGAATCTCCTCAAGAAGTTTACTTTTCCCAGGAAGGATTGCACTTCCTTCTTACTGCGCGGAGTGCCGATTTTAGGATTCCTTCCACCCTGCTGGGGTCTATCTTAATGCCCTATTTCGAGATAATGTGCCCCAACAACTTCCCTTCTTCCATCGCGAAATGTGACTTCTTCGGATTTAGCGATATGCCGAACTTCTTGCACTTCTGGAAAACTCTTTTCAGGTGCCTGAGGTGTTGTTCATCGGAGTCAAAGTATACTGTGATCTCATCCAAATAGATCACAATAAACTTGTCCTTTTCATCAGCAAACACGATGTCCATTTCCCTCTGGAAGGTAGCTCCCGTGTTCATCAGACTGAAAGGAATCTTGGCATACATGAACATCCCCCATAACATCGTAAAGTCCATCTTTTCCCTGTCTTCTGGGTGTACCATGATCTGGTTATAACCCGAAAAACCATCTACCATGGACATCTTCTGGGACCCCACCACCTTTTGCAGGATATAGTCCATTTTAGGAAGGGGGTAGTGATCCTTGAGGGACACCTTGTTTAAGTTTGAGAAGTATACACACAGTCTTATTTCGCTGCTCTTCTTTCTTACAGGTACCAAATTGGCTACCCACTTCAAAAACCGTAAAGAAATGATAATCTTAGCTTCGAAGAGTTTTTTTACCTCTTTTTCGATCAACGACAGTAACATGAGATTTATCCGTCTCAGCTTTTGTTTGAAAGGCTCCTGGTCTTCTTTGAGAGGGATAACATGCTGGATCACTTTAGTGTCATATACCTTCAAATAGTCATAGCTCCACTTGAAAACGTCGAGGAAATCCTTCATGAGCTTGAGGTAGTCTTGCTTGACCCCTGGACTGAGTGTTTTTGATAATTTGATTATTTTTGGGTTCTCCTCAGTCCCGATGTTGCAGTCTTCAATGTCTTCTTTGTTTGTAGTGATCTTGGGATTTCTAGCCACGTCATTTTCGTCGAACAACTTTTCCAGCGGCACTAACCCCTTCGGGATGATGTTATTTTTCAGTTGTACTATGTCCCTTCCCGCTATCTGGTTCTAGAAAGGGTTGTCATTACTGCGCACATCTGTGCTCCCATCTTCATCGCAACAACATTCATCGTCAATGTTTGTATTAGTGAACTCGTCGCTCATTTCGAGAAACCTCTCCACCTGTTTGTCATTTTCAAACACCTGCCAGTATTTGATATTATCAGGCACTGCTAGCTTGTGCTTGGCCAATGCATCAATGATTTTATTTTTCCCCCTCGGGACAACTGACAAATTATACTCCGAGAACTCCTTGAGGAGGTCCAACACCAAGTTTCTGTATGCTCTCAACTTAGGGTGTTTTTCATGATATATGCCTTTCACCTGGTTTATAATCAGCTCGGAGTCTCCATGTACTGCTATCTTCTTTGCACCTAATTACTTTAAAACCTTTAGGCCCAAAATCAATGTCTCATACTCGGCCATGTTGTTTGTATAGTCAAAAGTGAGCTTATACGAGCAGAGATTTGAGCCCACTTTGGGGAGGTTTATCCATACTCCGACCCTAGCCCTTTCTTTGCTGACCGCGCCATCGAAACTGATGTTCCATATCTCGTTCTCCGTGCGGTTTCTCGGATCGATGCACTTAACTTCTTGTCGCGCGATTTCATCATCGATGGGAATAAAGGTTTCCGTTTCATCCTCTTCGAAACTGAGGTCATTGTAGAATATGGAGGAACCCACCTCAGTGGTGATTGAATAGATGGGATGGTTATTTGGTTATGTCTTACTGCTTACGATATATTTCAACAACACTTCTCTGTATAACTGTCTATCCTAGCCAAAAATAGGAATGGTGGTGTATGCCATATCCATTTGCAAAGTCCCCTTTAACTTCACAGCCCATGATCTGGATAGCAGCGTGCCAAACTTTGGGGGTATGTCCACCACGACCACGTTCATAACCACGTTCTTCGAAGGAATTTGGGCCAATGACACAACTAAGTCCTTGATGAGACCCAAGCACTTGACTCTCCTCGAGTCAAAAGAAAATAATGTCCTTGTAGGACATGGTGATGTCCAAACCCAACTCATCCATGATTACCTTTGGCATGAGGTTATGCAACGTTCCAGAATCTAGCATGGCGTTATGCAGGGTCATGTCAAGGAATTTTAGACTGACGTAGAATGGAGGGACGTCCTCAGTATCACTTGTCTCTTCAACGCGTAGACCAAACATGATAGCAGGGTGATCATCTTGAACATTCAAAGTATCGAGGGTCCCTCCCATTTTCAACATTTTAATAATTTGCTCACGATATTCACCCTTTCTAATAAGTTCGTTAAAGGGGACATAAATTTTGATCTTGGCCATTTCATGCTCAAAGTTAAAGGGAGGACATACCTTCTCTACCTGTTTTCCACCCGCTTCTCGGTTTGCTTCGGACGTTTTATTCGGGGCCTCCTCCTTTGACTTCACCTTTTCAGCTGCATCCTTGGTCGGGTTGTTTGAATTTAGTCGGCTTGTGGAAGGGGTGTCTGCCAAAGGTTTCCTTATGGGATTTGTTTGTTAGGGCTCGATAGATGCTTCTTTGCTCTCGAGGTTATATTTCTTCTGAAATTGCATGATGGCGTTCTGATAACCCTTCATGAACTCTTCCGTTTCCCAGGACAACGCGCCATCTATTTCTCCAAACCATGCATCATCTGTCTCTAGCACAAAATCGTCATTTTTTCTCATGTACCGATCGTGTTCTCCCTTTGTCAAAAACACACATGGGTTCTTGTCATCACAAAAATGCATTTGGTCTTCAAACATATGATCAAAGTCTTCGTCCACATAATTGTTTTGGAATGGAGGCCTTGTCTGCTGGTCGCCTTGATCTCTCTGCTCCCTCTGTTCTCTTTTTCTGATCTGAGGAACTTGACCCCTCCCGAGGTTCTGATTTATGGGCTAGGGGTCGTTCTGTTCTCGGGCAATAGGTTTGTTTCCCATGGACATTCTCTCCATCAATTTCTCCAGTGTCTTCATCATCAAGTCAAACTTGTCGTCCAAGCACCGAGATGTCGATGGTGTTGCATCTCCCTGGGGTTTCTTATCGCCTCTGTTGAATCTATGTTTGATCTTCCCCAATGCCATCATATTTACCTTGACTTCGATCACGTCACTCATCATTGCGTCTAGATTTGCTGATCTTCTTTCTCTCAGAAGCAGGGAAAAATCATTGTCGAAAGAGTCTGCATATCGCAACTATGCGACCCTAGCGAGTGGCTAAACTTCTGCAGGGATTGAGTTATAAACTCTCATGAAACAGGCTGAGAAATCTTGCACCGTTTCCTCCGGTGCCCTCTTCATATTATTATACTGCGTCAACAACTGAAAGGGGTTCTTATTTTCTCCCCATCTGGTAATGAAGGCCATTTCGAATGCAACGAAGTCTTGAATACTTGCTGGTCGTAGGGATTTTAACCACTTCCTCACCTCCCTTGAAAAATTCTGCGTGAACAACCTCATTTTCGGGTCTGCATAGTCCACCTCCTCTAGGTCGATGAAATTTTTGAACCAATCTAGATGTTTCTGGGTTGAAATGTTCCCTTCAACATCATAGAGCTTAATCCTCTAGCTGTAATTTTGGGGGAAATCATGCAGTTGGGATGGTATATTGAGGGGGGCGAATCTGGCAGCCATGGCTCTAAGAGGGTTGGGGATTAGACACTAGGGCTTGGAATCTCTTCTGGTTGAAAACTATCTCATCCAAGTTGGTTTCCAACTTAGACCTAAACATGGTTTGTTAAAAGAATGCATCAAACTCAAGATCATCAATGCTTTGCGTGCCGTCTTTGGGTAAGGACATGCTTCTTTGCAGATAATAAAATGGGTTCGACGCTTGCTCTATGGTCCTACATAAAATTTTCTCGGGGTCATACATAGGTTCTACAGGGTTTGGGTCAGGCTTTGCTTTGGTATAGATTGTCCTCGGAGCTAGGTTTTCTGAACCACGTTACTTGGAGCTACTGGTCTTTTTGATTGGAGTCGCTAGGGTAAAGGTTTTCAGTCGGTACAGATGTTTGTCCCTCTATTACCCTAAGGGGTCAAACTACAAAGTTAGTCGTTCTCCCATGGAAAATCTATTCAATTTCATCTCTGACAACGACGCCAGAATGTTAGCACTTTGTAAATCTGTTCGGGTGATAAACATACGACATAGGTAACTATTTCAACCAACTTTGAGACCCGAAACTAGCCTTTCGGACCTGGAGAGGGCTCTCTCGAGAGACTTTGTCTCGATACTGGATATGAATTTAAGCTATCCGATAGATTTAACATTGTCAAATAATAAGTTTTGGTTCTATTGCTGCAGAAGAATAAGACTTTGGGATATGGAGTCGATTTAATAAAACGATGGAAACAAATGACTCGGTGACTGAGCTTGAGAGGATAAAGGCAAGCGAGTAATAGTCTTCAGTGAAAAATCGCTATATGTGGTGGGAGAAAACACAAGAAGCAACTCGGAGCACCGCTAAGGATGAATTTAGAGCTAACTTTTAGAGGAAATACATTTTGTCTAAATGGCACGAACAAGGGGCACTGCGCAGTGAATCCACACATTCAAAATTTTGTTCCAATTTAGACAGAAAATGATATGAATAAAGAAAACATGAAGTACATACGCAAAGAGAGGAAGAAAATACATCCAACTGCTACAATTAGAATCTTTTCATCAAAGCTTCAGGACTCTTGCATTAAATTTCGATTGAGCTCAAACTACATACAATAGTCACCGTCTATACTAATTATGCCAACCAACCTGCCTTACATAGAAAATATCAAATATATAGTCGAGGGTGCCACTTGAGCTGCCCTACTTTCTAACTAATATCTCTAAAAACTAGGAAACTGACTGTTTTCGCTAAATGACAATTCGCATGACGATTTTCCAAAAATAGACAACAAATACATCTGGCTACATCATGATTGTTTGTAATCTGCCACAGGGATGCGGTTATCGATCGGGTCTCTTCATCAGAGAATGATGTGTCAATGTTTTCCTTCAATAAGATATTTGAATGGAAAAGTGTTTGTCGGAGTCCCGCTATCTGCTGTAACGACTTTGATTTTTGTTGCATGCTCATTTGCTGGTGGAATGTGCGTGGTAAGTGGATGCCCACTGTCATGGTCATTATCAAAATGAAAAAATGTCTTAGGGCAATGTCCCCTTCAAAACTGTCAATATTTTCTTTCTGTTTGTGGATAACATGGAACAAACTCAACTAATCTTGTTTCTTCTGTTCGCTGGTGAGAGTTACGCGAGATTTCCCCTCAGCCGCTTCACATTCTCTGGAATTCTTCACATACCTTTCTTTTGACGACCTCTGTGCTTCGTGCAACTGTATGATTTTATCCTGCACCTCCATGAGCTTTCTTTTGATCCATGTCACATTTCCTTCACGGCCTTGCACTGCTAACACTTCAATGGTCTTCGTCGCTAGCTATTATCTCAGCTCCCTGTTTTCCTAGTAAAGTTCGACGACAACTAGTTTCGCCTGCTTCATCTATTGAGATGGCTCTTGATCATTTGTACCCACGACATCTATCCTCCTCGTTCTGCTCCCACTTTCTCGTCTTGTACCTTCAAAAGGTTCCAGCCGAACAACACGAATAAGTATTTTTTCAGCAACCGATCTTGCGCGCGACTCGTCTGGGATTTGAGTTTCCCCAACTTCCTTATTCTTCTTTGGCCTACCTCTTCTCTGAGGTATCTGCTGTTGGGGAGATAGGGCTTCTAATGTATTTTCTTCCTGCACAGGTCTTTCCACTCCGGATTCCATGCGATGTGATATCATCGTTTCTGTGGGTAAAGTAAAAAAATCCCTTTGTATCCTTGGGGATGCCTGTTGTGATTGAGAATGAATCCTAGTCGCTTTGGGGCTCGACCTCGAAGATTTTTCCACTTCGCACGCCCTTCCTTATTTTTTGGGAGGTCACCATGGCATGACCACTATTTATCTTGCGCGCGGTGGATCCGACAAATGCCCAAGACTGAGAATTTGATAAACCTGGGCTTGCGAGAAAATTTACAGATAGAGCATGAATCTGATTTCGCGAATAAAATGGGTGTAGAACATCTGGAATTTATAACATATCGGGTAGAAGGAGGAATCGTGTCAAGGAACACTGAATTCATGGAGACTGGATGTTTCAAATCGAATTTAAGATTTTCCATGGCACATCCCCGCATGTAAAGTACAAGTGGTAAGGGCTGCAGGGCATACCTGATACGAACGACGCGATTTTTCATTCCCTCGACATTCATAGTGAGCTGATAATAGTTACTGCACTTGTCGACACAACTTCCATTAACTACTTGACTTGACCTGGGGCATGTAGAGACTACCTTTTAACAGGACACGACTCTCTGGGAACAACATACTCGTACCGTTTACACATGTTTCGACTATGACATCCCTTCCCATTTCCAAGGGCCAACCGACCACTTGTTGACTTTGACCCCTTCATTGTTACGTACCTGACTTCACATGTTTTGACACATGGGCCATAACTCGACTAAAACCGACTCTAATTGAAATGAAAATGGTGACGCTAACACAAGGGAGAAAAGTCCAATTACAAACACCGTCGAGGGAAGAAGACCAACAATCTCTCTCTCTCTCTCTCTCTCTCTCTCTATATATATATATATATAAAACTCGGGTATGAGAATTTTGGTTATACTTGTATATAAACCCAATAAAATCATTCAAAGAGAACCTATTTGTGTAGGTTAGTGGATTGATTGATTCTCCCGAATAATTAGATTTAGGGCTATGGAAGTAGCATTGTGGATTTTTATGCAAATATCACCAACAACACACACACACACACATAAGTTGAGTATGAAAATTTAAACTTTGTATCCACATGCATCTACACATTTTCACTGCTTACCAGAACTAGTTTTTAACCTGATAGTAAATTAGAATAAAGAGGAGAAAGGTCTATTGTTGCTTACCATATTTTATATGAATCTTGGTCCACTTGGCTAAGCACCCTTTGAAAATATCAAAAGAGCAGAAGGGTGGTTGGGAAGACACAAATCAATAGAATAGGAGGGAAATCGAGAAGATGCAGAGCAATAGAACAAGAGGTCAGCCGAGAAGAAGTAGAGTAACAAACTAGACAAATGTTGGGATGGTTTCTAAGGAAAATAAGAACACCCATCAAATAAATTTGGTGGGTGGTTAATAAACATACTTATTGTTCACCATCCCTAGTCCTCCAACATTTGATGACGACAACACGTAAGCTCAGAAAGCTTGAGAAGCTATCTTTGGAAGGGTATAATTCCATCCATGCCATCATGGTTGCACATCAATTGCATGCCCATCTATTTGATTCCATCCAAACTTTACCATACATAGCATGTGCATCCAATTTAATATTTGGGATTACAAAATGTTCAAGGATTTGGTCTCTTTAATAAACTATGCTAAAATGGATTTCTATTTAAATTAAATTTGTATAGTTTTTTTGGAAAAATAATATTTATCATAATTTAAAATTATTTGTGTGTTAAAGTCATGTTATCTTGAATTTACCAGCCATAACATGTGCATCCAATTTAATATTTGAGGATACAAAATGTTCAAAGATTTGGTCTCTTAATACTTCAATAAACTATGTTAAAATGGATTTCTATTTAAATACGATTTGTAGTCTTTTTTTGGAAAAATAATATTTATTGTAATTTACAATTATTTGTGTGTTAAAGTCACATTATAAGGATGTGTTGATGGGGTATAATTTCCCTTCAACAGTAAGGGGTACTCCCTGGTACACGATCCCAGTTAGATTGTGCATCATTTGGTTCAAGAGACCCATTCAGATTCTAGCCCGACTGCCATTAATGGTTATGAGGGGTGATTGGATGGTTGATGAATGCAAATGTAATGTAACTAAATGTAGAAATTAATATATTCTATCCTATCCTAGCTAGGAGAAATCTATAGTAACCAAATGAGTGGTTGAGAATGAAGCTAATCCTTGCAAATAACTTCACTCAAATAGCTGTTGTGAAGTAGCAAAGTTAGACAACACAAGTATGCGAATACATAACCATATTAGTATAAATCATGTTATCACATACATAAGAAACTCATATTATCAAGACAAAACATAATAAATAATAACAAATTTGTGAGAACGATATAAATTTGCATAAGAACAATCTATAGGCAAAAGATATATTCTTACAACACATGTAAATAATACACAATCTGCTGAAAGTAGTTCACAACTAACCACCATTTACAAAATTTCTTCTCTCTATCAAAACTAGCCCTGAGGGCTTCTCAATATTAGTTAACACAATATTTCATACAAAATAGTTTAGTGAATGTTCAATATTGCTTGAAGAGCCCCTTCAAAATGGGCCTCTTTCTTTACTTATATAAATTCTAATAACTATTGAAAAATGTCTTATGGAATTCCACAAGAAGCAGTTACGAAACCTTTCATCTTCCCCCTCAATGGATATTGACATGTGTAAGAACGAGGACAAAGCTGGGGAAGTTGGGAAAAGACAAAATATAATATAGTTGTTGGAAAATCCAAATTTGCTAGTTTGTCTTATTTATGAGCCTTTATCTTTGACGTAGGCTGCCCAAACTTTGTACTAGTCGTCGAGTGATATGATCTTACAGTATAAAAGTTCCTCGAGGGCGGATTTGTGAGATTCTGAGTTTTCCATGAGAATTTTCATGTACCTCTTCAGGTTGGCCATGAATGCCTGGATCATCGTTCGGACTTTGGCCTATTGAGCGAGATGTTCCTCCATCAACCCAATTGTTACCTTCATAGCAGCTTCAACTTTCTCCTGCTTCTGGTTTACGTGTTGCTGGATTTGGTTGAAGATATTCTCCATCGAAATGGTTTTCCCAAGTTCCTAGATGGGTGGAAGTTGACTCTTATGCATCAAGACTTGTGTGGATTTATGAAGTTGTGCAGAGAGAGTGAGTGATCTTGTCGTTTCCTTTTTTTCTCTCTTCCTGGCTTGCTGGAATCGATCAAGCGAAGCATAATCAATTCTTCTTTCTACCTTTGAGGGGCAAGGAAGATCGGTCGAATAATCTGGATTCTCAGTGATCCATATTTTATATCATCTAAACCTTCTTGGATGGTGGCGAGCTAGATGTTCTTGGTTTGCACGTGGCTATGCTGTTCCATTATTCTGGATGCCAACCACTAAAATACATGCAGATGGGAATACATATCTATAATATCTTCCTCCAGCTTTATCCTAACCTTTTCTACCCATGCTTTGAATTATTTTAGGCTACCCTCATCTTTCTTTGCATGCCTGGTCCGTTCCTCCAATTCTCTAATCCTGACATCTTTCTCTTGGTTTTGGTGAAACAAGCTCTTTAGGTTTCTCTCTATTGTTGTGGTGAAGGCAGTGCCACCATATGCCATGGAGAGTAGATCTAGGTTGGAATCTCCCATCATAATAGTCTATGTGAGGACTGCTAATGGATTACCCCCTATGATCGGTACCTTCCTGATTTGTTGTTGTAAAATCCTGCAAGTGGATTTGTCATATTTGAACTTCCTCAAGTTCATGACTTTGCTTGGATTGTATGGTGTGTGAAGACCCAACTCCATTCCACCGATTTGAAGATGATTAATGGGAATTTTTGTTGATGTTTATGGGATATCAGTGTCCATCGATGAGGCATATTTGTTTAGAGCCTCTTGGTCCTTTTTCCATTTTTCTTCTTCAACTTTCTTAGCTGCAACTTCTTCTACTGCTCTTTGCTCTACTGTTTCTGCTTCTATCTTTTCCCTTTCAACTACTTATTTTTCGTCGGTTTGGGATTCTGCTACCTTCTTATCTGCAACCTTTTCTTCTACTTCCACTATCGTTGCCGTTGCTTCTACTTCAACTTCTACCTTTTCATTGGCCTCTTTGATCTTTCTATTATTATTAACAACATCCTCCTTCTTATTTTGGACCTTTTCCTTCTCTCTTCTTTTATTTTTTTCCACCGGTTCCTCCTCGTCAACTGATTCATAATGTGTAGATGTAGTTGCAACATATGTTTTTGATGCTGCCTCTTCTTCATCTCTTCTCCATGCTTCTTCATGGTATTTCTCTTCATTAGCGATCCTTCCTAGAGGTTTTCCCTACCTCTTGGATATAAATTTATTATATGTCCTAGCATCGCAGTGAACTTCCTCTTCCTCCCATATGGCCAAAGTGTATTCCCATGGGAGTTTGTACTTATTTCAATGTTCCTTGACTACTTCCTTTGGGTTGTGTCTCCAGAACCTTTCTTCTTTGAAGCGAAAATATAGTAGCGTGTCCACTTTTGCTTGGGCCTGCTTGATGCTCCCAAATGAATAAGATCTAACCCAAAGTGGAAATGAGGGAAAGGTAGCCTTCTTATCATGATATAGTGTTGCCCTGACTCCATAGATCACAATTTGATATGTGATTTCTTGAAGCACCAATCTGTTGGGCACAAATATTGGGAGAAAATGGGGAGCTTTGGTGGCTCAATATACCCAGATATAAGTTCCATGCTCCATAAGGTACCAATCTCCAATCTTCCATATTATTTCCAATGCTTTATCGATCATACAAGGAGTTGGTGCACGTAATATGAATTCATAAAGAGGTACCAAAAAATGATCACATATCTTGTGATACTCCATCCTAAATTTGTGCTCCTAGAGCAACTTGTTGAGGAAAAGGTATGAATAACCTTACTCAATCATTTTCATATCTTGCTAGGCTAAGGCAAGATAGTTGGGAATGTTACCCGGAGTTTCTAGCCTTTAATTCAAAACAATCTCTTAATCCACATGTAATATGTACTAAGGAATAAGGATGATTTTATATGTTATATGTAACTGTAAAAAAGAAAATAAACATAGATATACATAAGTGTGTACATGGATAAGAAACAAGAATACAAGAAAAATATGAACAATATCATTAAGATACACATGTGAGACTAAAATCAGAAATCTATTTTTTATATTAACTTGATTATGAGATACAAAGCAAAACTCTCTTTACAAACCCCTGTGAGGGTGGGACCAAAGTTAAATTTATAAGTCTCCGATGGGCACCATACAAAAAGACTCTAACAAAAAAAAAAAACTGAAGCTAAAGATCTGGATCAACTTGCCATAAAAATGATGTCACTTGACTCTGCAAAATATTCTTTACTAATCATAAAATATAATCCATAAACAAACAAGAACACACAGATTGCCAAAGATAAATCATACACCTTTAGAAACAAGCTGCTGAAAGATATGATTAAGTTTTGAATCCGACTGCCTTCAATAAGACCCTGTTGTCATCAATATGGTTTAACTTTCTAATAAACTGAAAATGAATGAAGAAAATAATTATCTCACAAGTATAGAGCAGACCTTATATCAGAAGTTCTCCCCCTGTTCTCTCCTCTTGTCTCTTATTTTTATTGATCTTTTACTCTTTCTCAATAAGTTATGGTAGTTCAACTACCTTTCTTTTGTTAAGCTTAATTATCTTAACTAATTAGTTGAGACACATAAATAATAATATATAAATAAGGATCTATTTGAATAATAACTTAATAGGTGGGACCCCTTGTCACTCCAATTTTCATTTTTTAATAATCATCAAAACACGAAGTTGTTGGATCATGTTTTCATTGATGCCAATGGTTTGATTGACTGATGTCAAGTGATTGATTGATGTCAAAGGATTGATTGATTGATGATTTATGTAATATAATATGTATTGTCCTTGATGAGAATGCATAGATGAAGATGGATCAATGAGTTGTCATTGATACATGATGAAGATGGATCGA
>WSFP011479068.1:0-16478 GCA_009831015.1 Picea engelmannii
ATCTACGGAATGAATTCATTTTCAAGAGAATTTGAGAAGATCAATTTTTTAGCATTTTGGATCCTCCTGGATCACTTTGAGTGTTCCAGATCCTCTTGTATCACACCTCCCCACTGAAGAAATTTTGGACCTCCAAAAGTATGGATCATTCAAAAATAAAGTGAGAATGACTTCACCTCACTTTTCCAGTATCATCCATCTATCCTACTTGGATAATGAGCACCTGACTCATCACAACCATAATGAAGACTGAAACAACATTGTTGACCAAGTTAATCATTCCCTTAAATTCACAAACTTCGCCATTCATTGTTGCAGTAGATAACCATACTCCACTTATTAGTAATAAACTGAACAACAAAACTAAATATACAAATGAAAAAAAGAATGAACCATCAACATATTTTCCCTTCTTAAAAGGAACAACATCAACCAAAGGACTTGTTTTAATTTCAACCATAGGTTGTAAATCTGGATCCTAGATATTGACATTAACTAGCATGTGCCATGTAGTGAAAACTATCAAATCAGTCTTCATATGATGAGCTCTCACAATGAACCCAATCTCATCCTTGAAAACATGATACTTGTTATGTTCCCTGTATAAAATGGCCTTCATGTCATACAAGTATGGACTTCCCAAAACCATCTCACAAATTCCAAGTGGAACCACGTCTAACTCTACCTCATCAATAAAATTGGATGAGATCTCAAACTGTAATTGCATTGTTTAGTTACATGTACCTGAGCATTATCAAAAATCCAACCCAAAGGATACAGTCTCAGATGAGGCCTACTTTCCAATCCCAAATTCTGAACAAATTTCTCTGAAATAAGAGTTACTTGTGATCCACTATCAACAAGTGTATCAATCTTAGTGTGCTTTGATATAACTCATAAATGAAACAGGTCATTCCTTTTCCTTCCATCAGGTATTACATTAGAATTTGAAGAGGAAGTACGTGAACTAAAACTTGCAACCGAAGATTTACCTTTAATGCCCATAGTTGTAACCTTAGTTTCATCCTCAGAATCTGATCCAAGATCCTAAACTATGGTCATGGTATGCTTTTTACCCTTTATAGGCTAATCCCACTTTGGCTTCAATTATGGATGCAACTTCCAACAATGCTTCTCATCATTTCATGTCTTCTCGTAGTGAGAACATGAAGGATTCTTCTCTTCATCCTTATTCATTGTAGTTGTCTTCTTACTCTTCCATTTTCCCTTTGATTGCTCCTCAAATTCATGTGGCTCTTCTAACACATCCTCAACAACATGTTTTCCTTTGCTAGCTTCAAGATGAGTAGCTTGTACTGATACTTCGTCAATATTAGTAGGAATAAACATCAATATAGTATGGTGAAGATATGAGTGCATACCACCAATATACTTTAGAAGAGTCTCAAGAATATGTAATGAAATTCCCAAAGATAATGTCTTCCTCTTAAATTCTTGTGTATAAACTTGAACATTTTTCCCTTTTCCTTGTCTTAGATGTTTCCAAGCAATCATTGATGTTTTCATATAAGCTAATGGGTAAAATTTATTTCTTAATGCAACAGTAAATTCAATCCAGGAAGAAATGATTTTACCATGTTAAATAAGATCAACTTGTGTCTTACTCTCCCACCATGTCAAAGTTGTGCCTCTCAGGCGAAAAGTAGACAACTGTATCCTTGAAGTGTCATTTATGATTTTTTGTACCTTGCAATTCACTTCAATCCGTTTGACCCTATTATCCAACTTCTCTGCATTCAACTCTCCATCATAAGTAGGAAAATAAAACTTTACATCTAGCTTTAACAAAGGCAAATCATGAGAATGAGAAGACTTCTTAGAATGATTCTTCCTCTTATGAGAAGAATGTTCACTTTCATTGGAAGAAGATGATGTTGATGATGAGTATGATGATGGGGATGAAGGAGGCTCTAGAGGTCCTTCGCCTTCTCCTTCTTCTTTAACTAATGTTATCGATGGACCACCTTCATTTTGATGAGGAGTTCCTCTTTGTATTTCTAGGTCTTCCCACAATTCGTTCACCATGGTTGTCATCTCAAGGAACATTTTTCAAAAATCCTTATTAGCCTCAAAGAGAACATCTTCATGCCCCATTTTTTTCATCGAAATACACGTTCAATCTTAGGATTAAATTATTCAAGCGTACCTTCACCTTACTTGAACTTGGACCTCGTAAGAATACACTTGCGAATAAACGTCAAAATTAGCTATGATACCAACTTTCCATCTAGAGATAGGCAAGTTTCCTTCGAGTGATACCAAACTCACTCTGATATGAACTTGATCCGAAAATCCTTAGATGTAAAATTAGTTCTTAAGTATATATAAACATCTCACCAGATTCGGGAAATGAAGATCATCTTTGACTATTTTCAAATAACATGTGAATGTCTTACTTATCCATAAACTTCAATAACACTGATGAATAATTTGTGGAAATAAGAATGATAACACAACAGAAAATAAAATAACTATGAAGACAAGATTTGATGATGGAGTTCACCCGTCATGGGCTACATCTTCGGGTTTCTTTTCAATCAGTGAGACTGCTCAATTAATTCCATATATGCTACTTTTACGATGATGACTTACATTACCAAATTTGAATACAATTTTTAATTCTGCTACTCATTCCCAGAAACAGAGGTCATTAATGAATTCCTCATGAAAATCTAAGAAAAAAAAGTATAAACTCGAATATGTTCTAAATAGGTGCTTAAAGACCCATTTCTGCACGCATAACGAGACTATGTGTCTCATACATTAAAAATTGGACTAATAGTTTTCATACATAGCACTTTTACACAAAATAGACATCACCATCAGATTCCTCTAAAAATTATGAGATAAATGAGTATAAACACCCTATACTTCCCTCAAAGAACTCATTGGCACACAAAGCGAGACAAACCCAAAATTATGAGCACCTCTTGCATGCAAATTGAGAAAATATGAAATTGGCACGAACTTTAATATGAAACACAAATCCATGTCATATGTAGGCCAAGCACTGAGTTTATATAGGCCAAAGTCGGCCTAACTGAGCCCCTTTATTCTCGGGCTACTATTCAATTTGTTTAGGTTGCTTTAACAACCAACACATGTGGTGCATTGGTAAGGGAATCTAGTTAAGGAACTAGAATAATCCAGGAATATTCCCTGGAGGTCATGGGTTCAGTTCCCTTCCAAGCCAACGAATTTTATTCTCCCTTAGCCATTATTGGCCAATCAGAGAGTGCCATGTGGTGTGGCACTCTCTGATTGGTCCACATGTCATGTTGTCATTGGTCCACCTATCTGCCATGTCACTACACAGATATTCCACATCAACATCTAGTCACCTACCACATGTACCTTCAACTTCATCGTATAGATTCCATGTCATCGGTACTGATGACACAAGGCACTTTTTTATTGGTCCAAATGGACCCTCAAAAATTCCATTTCCAGGTGACACGTGACAAACTCTCATGCTAGCGCATCATCCATGCTGACATCATCATGATTTCATCTATCAGTTGTACGACATGTACGGACAGGACACGTGGCATCCTGTGGGCTTGTCACGTGACACCCCCATTTTGCTTGTTTGACCAAAACTTTGACCGGCCATAACTTCTTCATGCGAACACTGTTTGAGGCGATTTTTGTGTCGTTCTAAAGCTATCGCTGAGATACACACAATGAATGCATTTTCAAGAGAATATGAGAAGACCAATTTGTTTAGCATTTTGGGTCCTCCTAGATCACTTTGAGCATTTTGGATCCTCCCAGATCAAAGGTTGATGTAAGTGATGAAGTCAAGAGATATGTTTATTGTCAGGAGTTAAAATTGAGGTTTTTCTTATCGATGCAATAAGTGAAAATTCCAAGTTGAAGCTGAAATTCAAGAGTCACGAAGAAGTCATTGATGTGTAATTTGTTGTATGAAGAAAGGTGCATGATCGATGTTACCCACACCATAACAAATTATTTTAAGTCATTCAATAAGTTGAATTTAGGTTGAGAGTCCAGAGTCAATATTTAAGCAATGTTAGATTCATTCAGATTGTTAATGTCAAAGGTAAAGTCACGTGAAATCATGAAATTAGAGCGCCAGTTAAGTTTGAAATCTAATGTCATAGGTGTCTTGTTGTATGGAGAGGTCCCTCCTACAAAGAAACAATTTTATGCAGGTATAGTGGAATATTTAGATGAAGAATTATGTAAGAAGGTGACCAATGATGAAAGGAGATGACAACAAAAATAATATTGATGAAGAGAGAAGATGATGTTGACTCCATGACAAAGTAGATGGCAAGTAAAAGTGCAAGAAAGAAGAAGACTAGAGAGGAATTTGGTGGCAAGGAGTATCCCTACATCTATTAAAGCTTGAAAAATGAAAGAATGAGGAGCAAATAAAATATCAGAGAGAAGGTCCAAGGTAAGGACCATATATACCAAAAGACCAGGTTCATAAAAAGAGACAACCTAGGTGAGGTACCTAACAAGGTGAGAAAGACTTTCTAAGGAAGAAGGTGAGCATATTGAAGCTTAGATGAAGAGATTGAGAAAGAACATGGATAGAAAAATTAAGGGCTTAGTAGAAGGAAAATGCCACAGAAAAAAGAAAGATGAAGGACCCCAAGACTTGAATAGAAGAAGAAAAAGGCAAGGGCATATTGAAGAGAAAAGAGGAAAGGATGACAAAAGATGAAGCATCAAAGAAAATTTCACAGGAAAATGGACAAAGGAATGAAGCAGTGGAAAAGGAAGAGAGTTTGATGCAACAAAATAAAGACATAAAAGCAGACTTAAGAAGAAGTAAACAAAACAAGGTATAAATAAATAGTATTGTTTGTTGATGAAGAAGCATGGAATCCATGAACAATAAATCTGTTATAATTTTAATTGTCCTTGAATAATGTTTGAAAAAGATATTGGTCCAATGTTTGTACAAGGGTTAGATTAGCTTGAAATGAAATTGTATGTACCTGATGTATGCCTGATGAGGCGTGTATCCCCCATAATTTGTATGTTAAAATGTTTGTGGTGCTCTAAAAAACACTTTGTAGTGTAAGGGTTGTGGTAAGAAAAAACCACTTGTTATGAGAGAGAACTTGTTGAAGGAAATGAAGAGTGGGAAGTTAGGAGGAGAAGATCAATTGTGGCTAGAATTGTCGATTTGAGGCAGTCCACAACTGGCATAAGATTTGAGGAAGATAGAAAGATTTCAAGTCATGAAAAAGGGACTTGTGTGGTTGAGCATGAAAGAGAGATTGCAAGTCATGAAAAAGGGACTTGTAAAAGCAAACTATGAAACAAAAGTTTGTGAGATGGAAACTAAAGCTAGAGGAAGAGTGAGTTAGAGGAACCAATCTACCAGCATTGGTGAACTCATGGACACGAGCCCATGAAGAATAATTTTGTTCCTTGGTAGTTTGATGTAGGTGCATTGATGATGATGCATGGGGGGTGAATATTTGTGGTTGAATAATGGTTGATGAACCATGTACGAGAAAATGTTTCCTAGAGAACCGACAGATACAACGGTTGGCGACCCATGTATTCTGGTGGATGGTAACTTTTTTATATGGACTTCAACAATGTTTATGTTTTGATGAAATTAGGATGAAGACAAAGAAGATGAATATGAGACTAGTTCAAAGGACCAAGTGAACTAGAAAAATAAATGGATCACAAGTATTCGTTAAAGGGGGAGTATGATGGAATAATTCCTACTTGTGATCATGAATAATGTCTAAATAATATGATGGAATTGTAATGATGTAGACTAATTCTAGAAGTCTACGTGAGAATGAGATATAGGGAAGATTGCGAGAATTTAGGCATGAATATTTGTTGAGAGATTCATGGAGATATTGTGGAGATACTTATGGAGATTGTTGAACTAAATATATAAATTTTGACATAAATGTTATGGTCACCTATAGCTATACAAAGGGACCAATTTGTACAATAGAAAGATACACAAGAATGGTTGAATAATATAATTTTCCCTTCGAGGGTTTTCTGGAGAATATATTCCAAGTGTCCTTTTATCTGTATATGTTTGTGTGTTTATGTGCAATTGGTGGTTGCATCAGGTCCACATTTGAATTGTGATCTCCCATGTTTGAGTAGAAATAAAACCACAACCATAGGACTTGGCCTTCAATGTGGATGTAGCTCAATGCTCCTGGTACGTCATCTTCAAAGTACTTATAATGGGATTTGCTACATTTATTGCACCGAAGGTGGTTGGTTTTACCACAATATTGGATTTGCACGAGTATCAAAGAAACAACCACACAAGTATCAAAGAAACAACCCATCCAATACCCTCCAGGAACTATTAGAATTATGGGTCAAGCCTCCTACCACTGCATCCCCTAATCTTGGCTTATGAATTTTTATTTTGGTAAATTTGGTAGGTTTATGGGCCTCCATTGGGGCCACACCTCTATTTTTCCATTACCCTTAGGTCACATCTTAACCCTCTCATCATCCAACTTAGTTGTGTTTATAGTTAGGATGTGTGGTCTCTCAAATTTGATCACGTTGTGCTCCAGGATGCGAGCATGTGGTCCTTTATCCCCGTACATCCCTCCCTCTATCATATCAAAACTCCTCTTAATTTTTGCATGTGATCTATCCCAACGATCTTCTCCTAGTCATGTTTTTTTCCTTGGCTTGATCCTCCTATGCGACTTCAATACTATCCCACCCCCTGTTAGCATCATCACAGTTAAGGATTGCATCAACCATTTATAGAAATGATGTCCATGTTCGGTACAAGTCTCATCATATGAGCGGCATTGTGGTTCATTTCATGGAACTGAAGCTGGCGAATAATCATACTCAAAGGTGGGGGCCTTCCACATGTAGTCAAAGTGGTTTATATGAAGAGAAGAGGTATGTAGATAGTATGAAATTGGGATGAAATCCTATGGTTCTTGTTTTCCTGTTCGAAACACTTGGTATTTTTAGTCTCCCAGATAATTCCCAGGTTAATTCCATAGAGAAATCAATCGATGAGGGAAGGGGAATTGAAGCTATGGTGAATCGACGATCAAGTGTGGCATGTTGGCGACGGGAGCTTCACAATGAAGAACAAGAGTCTCTAGTGGATCTTAGGCTTAGAAATATGTCATCCCAAATGAAGACCACTATGGATCTTCTCATAGAGTAGAGGTAAGGGAAACAATAGTTGTGTGACGAGATAGATGCCATCTGCTTGAAATTCAAGGAGATGTGTTCTCAGCCAGCCTCTCCATCCCGATCAAGTTTGGTCACAACCATATCTGATGTTGCTTCTTCTACAGATCCTCCCCGACATGTATCAGATTTGAATTCACCCCCAAAGTCTCCAAAAGGGGCACAAGATAAGCAAGATCATCCATCTAGTTACCCCTCTTATGTATTGTTTTAGCATTTTGATACTAGGTATCTTATACAATATTTATAGTAGAAATTGTGGTAGCTTTTATTTAATACAGGGACATTTTGACAGACTGCATGTAAATATAGTAATGCTCCAACCTAATTTTTACTATGATATACATGTTTTTTTTTTACCAATGTAAGACTTTTCTATGTGAATTTTATCACAGACTTTTTGAATAAAAATTTCTCCCAGTTCTATTAAAAACATGTTGATAGACATTGTAGCCCTGAGGGTTAGCTTAATTGGTCTAGAGCCACACATGATTTTATCATGCTTGTTGTTGGTCACGAGTTTAACTCGATTCCCTCAGGGTGGGGCCCCATAATCGGGGTCAATGGTTTACCCCGCTTACCATCCATGGAACATGGATAAATATTTAGAGGGTTTTTTGCGAATACATTTCCTTGGAAAAATGTTGATAAACATTGTATGATAGTGATAATCATATTTAATAATATTAACAATTTATATAGTTGTTTAATATGTGGGATGTTATTGTTATGACACATGATGTTTGTAGTGATTCCATATTGTATCAATTAATGTATGTTTGTGTAGTGAATCCATATTCTATATATTAATGTATGGTTATGTGGTAAATTCTGTATAGTATAAAAATAATATTTATCTTCCATCAAATTCAATTAACAAAATGGATTCTTGAATTGATAGGAATTTGTACAATTTATCTTTTGTATTCTCATCTCAAAGTTATGAAAATAAAAAATTAGGTAATTTCACTGATTCCTTAAAAAGATTGTCAGTCTTTTATGTTAAAAAACTTTATTTTAATAAGAATGTTATTATCATTGTAAGATATCTTAGATGTTAATGTGATTATAGATTTCACCTTTAATTAGGGAATTAAGAAATATTTTAAATGATGAAAGTCAAAGGGAAATCTTACTCACTTTCAAATGAAGTTGAAGTTGTTAGTTCACGCAATTGATTTTGTCAATTCAATTGAAAAACATAAATATGTGAAAGTTCAATTAACGTGATAAGGAGGCAGTAATTGAAAAACACGATTCTGTGATTGCTTCAAGGGAATGAGCATTCGTGAATATTTATATTTGCTTCTATTCACAACGTTACGTAACGATCATTTTCTACTCATGATGTCACTTTGAATTTGATGGTCATTATTCTAGATAGAATATAGAGAACATTCACTTCAACCCTAAATGAGTATGTTGTTGACCAATCTTGTGTCTTAAAGATTCTAGGGTTTACCTTTGGTACCTTCTTCAAAATGAGGGGAAGTACTCGAGGGTTTTCTCTGAGCTTTGTAACCTGAAAAAAAATCGTTATTGGTTAATAAGTTTGATGTTTTTTATCTAAGGAAAAAACGTATCTTTTATTCTAGTAAGAACAAAAGCACACTCTACAAGTGTATATAGATTATTACAAAAAAGTGGGATTGAAGTCCTCAATATCTAATAATTTTTCACATTTAGCAAGGTAAAAACGATAGGGGTTTACAATCTCATTATCAACTAAAAACAATAGAATTATGTATACAAAAATAAGTCAATAAATTGACTTATTACATCTTCCAAGAACTAAAATTGACATACCTATAATAAGATTTAACACATATGATCAGATCCAGACTCATAGACTTGACTATATAGAGATTCTTCCAGAATTAATTGACCAATAGGTGTAAGTTGTTCTTCCTTGGACAGTGCATTGACCAATCAATTTAACACGAGTGAAAGTAATGTCATCAAACTAGGAATTGTTTTATTTGAGTTGTTCAGCCAGTGAAAGTAGGAGATTGTTATAGATATAGGGTTGCTCATTCATCAAAGAGATAACCAACTTTACACCGCCAAAAACCTACAAGTGAGCTAAGACCTTGTACAGAGCTATCTTCATCAAAATTTTGAGAGCCATAAATTATCCAAAGTTGTTAGTGCCCCTGCTCATATTAGTTTTGAACTAGAAATAGTGGGTTTCTGAAAGAAAAAGAATACCTATTACCAACCAGACTTCTTATTGTCTCAGGACCCTAACAAGCCCCATCAAAAAAGCCTCGGGGTTTTGTTTTGTCAATCAATACTTCACCTACATGTTCGTGGATCATTGTTTTCTAAGGAGACTAAAAACGTTGACAAATAGTTGTGACTTTTGTTGAGATTTGGATGATTTGGATGGTAGGAATTGCTCTGTCCTTAAAAACAAGTGAATTTCTAGTGATCCATAAACCCCATAACACCAAAAAGGGGACATGTCTCATAATTTTCATCTTTTCTACTATACCAAATATTCAAACAATTTTCTATAGTTTCAACATTCCAAAGATTAGGTTTCCCTAGCCATCCCTCCATGTCCTTTCAAACTTGTTTACCAAAAGGACACTCAATAAAGAGATGTATACATGTTTCTTCTCCCTTCATGCACATTAAATGTATACTTGGACCAACCCTTTTTTGTTTTTGCAACATATCCCAAGTGAGGACTTTATTGTGCACAACTAGCCACATAAATAGTTTTGTTTTCAGGAGAGTTTTATTCTTCCATATTTTGGACCACCACCATTTCATTTCTTGGTTTTCATCTCTCTAAAGATCAATATAATGCATTTTTATTAAATAAGTAGCCCCTACCTTGTTTTTTACTCATATCAGTTTATCCTAAGCCTCTATAAGTCTCATATGAGGTCTGCATAACTCTAGTATATATGTCATATGGTTGGCTTAGGTTGATGGACAGTTGGTATGGATTGTTGGTTGTCATTGATGTCAACCATTAGAGAGTGATATTGTATATTGATGTCAACCCTTGGAGAAATTATGGTAGTGAATTCCAGTAGCACAAAGGTTTGGGTAATGGACCCAATTTTGTTTGATTTATAATGGTATGAGTTTTGATATATTTGCAGGTATGACTATTCTAGATGGATAGTACATGTCATGTCATTTTTGGTGGTATGTGGAATGTCACATAACTCATCACGGTTTGAGAGTTATGGCCTTACAAATTTGGAGGACCCTCATATGTTGGCTTGAAGCCCTAAAAGGTCAAAGAAGTCAAAGTTCTTGCAAAGAAGAAATTATTTAAATAATAAAGTGAAGTGACAAAGAAAAAAAGGATTATTTAAATAATCAAGTGAAGTGACAAAGTCAAAGATGATTATTTAAATAATAAAGTGAAGTGACAAAGTCAAAGAGGATTATTTAAATAATAAAGTGAAGTGAAAAAGTCAAAGAGAATTATTTAAATAATAAAGTAAAGTGACATAGGGGGTTGTAGCCATAGAATTGGGGAGTTGGAGCTTCCCTCAAGTTGTAGCTTGAGAAACTAGGGGGTTTGAGCCTCCTTCCAATTGCAGCTAGAAAACAAAGGAAGTTTGTGCTTCCAATGAATGTAATTTTTAAAGACATATAAGAAAAAACATTCCTTGGTTTTCTCCGCTTTGGGTTTCCACGTAAAACACTGGTGTACTGTGTATGTGTGTGATTGCTCATGTGTTAATTGTTTATTTACTCTGCAACTATTGGATGATAATGCTACATTGATATAACACTTGCATTTTATGGTGAAAAATGAGTAAATTGCTCTATTACTAATTCACCCCCCCCTCTCAGTAATCCAACAATATACCTTTCCCAATCATGAGTAAAATCCATAGCCAACCCCAAATCATGTGTTGTCATCCACCCTTGATGCCAAATCGTACTAGTGAGGGGATTCCCAATCTAATTCGGTGTACATCCGTAAGTGATATGACCCCACGAGGGGCATATATGGGGTTAAACGTATATGTAATGGGGTAAATTGACCATAAATTGGAAAATTTGAGTTTCCTCACTTTTTTTTTCAATTGAAAAATATTATCGTGTGATCACTACCGAGAAATTAGCATTATATGGTGTTTGATTTCATCAATTTGGAACTCTCTTCTTATTAAAAATATATAAAGGCATTCAAATGAGAAGGGATTACATAAATATTTTTTGGTTAATTTTTGAAATATGGATTTAGTTTTTAATTTTTATAAAAATATAAAATTTATTATCATATTATTGTAAATGATGATGATGATGATGATGAAGAATTGATTATCACAATTTTTTAGTCGATGATGATGATAAAAAATTGATTATCACATTTTTTTAGTTGATGATGATGACGACAATGTCGATGATGACAGTGGCGATGGTGATGACGATGAGGATGATGATGACAACGATGATGAAGATGACGACGAAAATAATGAACATCCACTGGGACCAAATTTGGTATAACATACCTTAAGAAAGGTAAAGAATTACTCGGTTTGCTTTAGAATTCTATTTATGTGCTCGAAAAACTTTAAGAGAAGCATTCCTAAATCGCCATCATTTCGATGAGTTAAGAGGTTAGGAAGGTTGATATTGTAATGAATATTTTGAAATTGTGATTTAATGTGGGTGTACATGGAACATTCTAAGAGAAATTGATTTTCATCTTCATGTCACAAAGATAGCAAATTCTTTTGACCCATGATGTTTATGAATTATCCAACACCTTGTTTCACTATGGAGCTCATGAAAGCATGTTCTTGTTTTAGAAATGTTGATTTTCTTCTTTACACTAGTCAAAACATATAGATACTTTAGATCTTCTAAATTAGGTTTGAACACCTCCTTAAATTATCTTTTTTTTTTTATCTTCTATTTCTTTATTGCACCAAAATTTCTCCTTAAATGTATATGTAATAATATATTTAATATTATTGTTACTCTATACAGTGACCTCTTCCTTTATTCCTCAATGATTTAGTGAAGACTTGGCATCTTTATTCCAACCCCACTTCAGTTATAAGTAGTTATGACTAGAGTTTGAATAACTCTTAGGAAGCCTCTTGTCTTCCATGTTGTTTATGTTTTTCTTGTACATTGGGTACCTAGTCAGAGTCATGCTCTCAATGAGGTAAATACTCGCTTCTATGAGATGGATATAATATGGTGTATTGCCTTTAATTTTGAGATTATAAGTTATAAAACACTTTTAGATTTGCACTCTCTTTCTCCATGATTCTCTAGAGATGTTTTATCCCCAAACTTCACAACCATATAAGATAACAAGAGTGATGAGAGTCTCAAAGAATACTTTTGTTTTATCCAATTTAGCCAAAGGTCTGTTGATTTACAATTGTTTTCAAGTCCATAATAATTTTTCCACACTCCATTTATCCTTTTATCAGTTCTATTGTTCCAACTAAGTTTGTGATGAAGATCGATTTCAAGATATTTGTATGAAGTCACTTCCTCCAAGTTGTTCTCCTACACAAAAATAACATCAAATATCTTTTTGGAGTTAATTATAATAACCTTCATTTCGTCAATATTAACAACTACATCTATATATGCATTAAATTTCTTATCTATTTACTTCAATGTCACAAAAGGAAATTGTTGACTAACCATATTATATAAGTGAACATGATTAAACTTTGATTTAAAAAAACAATAAAACACAACACATTTATGAGAAAATGATGGACAACTTGTTACTCAATCCTTAAAATCTATAAATTTAATGATTTGTTCCAAATAAACCTTAACTATTTCTTCTTCAAAACTATATTAAAAAAAACACTCAAATTAAATAAATAAAAATTCAAAATAAACATAAAATTTCCAATTTTGTAGAGCTAATTTCCACATTGTTGATGAATTCCATTACTCAATCTCTTTATCCCAAGCCTCTCATATTGACACTTCATTATTGAAACAAATAAAAAAAACACACACAAATTATATTTACTTTCAAATCAACACTTAAAATTAGATTGTTTTATAATTCAAATTCTCAACAAACCTATTAAGATAAACCACCATTTTTTTTTTTATTATTATTATAAACTTTTAACTAAATTTAATTTAATGTTAATAGTTTTGTATTTCTTCTCTCCTCATGTTTTTCCAACTCCCTCTCCATCCCACCTTCACTAAAATTGAGATCTTATCCTTGTCTTGGAATACATTCAATGTTGGTAGATTTGAAGTTAGCCTTTGGGTGTTTCTTGAAGTAGATCTATAATAAGTTTTCAAAATTATCATATATAATAAATTTGTTGAACGAAAGCTCAGTGTCTATGCAAGTTGTGGTGGAGTGGTAGACAATAACTAACGAGTCAGCATATATGAATGGGTTACCCATCGCCAGATGAGTTGGGAAATTTGTGTTTCCTCTTTTATTATTTTTCAATTGAAAATTATTATCGTGTGATCACAACTGGAATCAACATTATGCAATTTTAAATTTCATCAAGGTGCAACTATTTTCTTATTAAAGATATATAAGAATATTAAAATGAGAAAAGATTGGATTTGTTTTTAAAATTTTTAAATTATAATAAAAATTAAAATTAATTATCTAAAGATGATGAGAGTAACATAATTATTGTAAATTTGATTTATTGAAAATTAAGAAAAGAAAGGAATTACTTCTAGATTACATTAGGGTGTATTTTCTTTATTTTTGATATTATAAGTTATAAAATACTTTTGGATTTGCTCTATCTTTCTCCATGATTTTCTAGAGATGTTGCAGTCCCAAACTTCACAACCATATAAGATAATAGGATTGACAAGAGTCTCAAAGAGGAGTTTCTTCTTATCCCATAGCCAAAGTTTCATTTATTTACAACTATTTTCAAGTTGATAATAAGTTTTTCACCCTCCATTTATCATTTTCACAATGCTATAGTTACAATTAAGCTTGTGATGAAGATCGATTTTGAGATATTTGTATGAAATCACTCCCTCCACGTTGTCGTTGTCATACCCAAAATTAGCATAAGTGATTCTTTTTGGATTTAATTATCATAACCTTTGTTTTGTCGGTGTTAACAATCATACTTGTATTAGAGCATAAATACTTGAGAAGTTTTAGTTGTTTGTTGAGATAATAGGGACTACTCATCATAAGAACAATATCATTAGCGTAAAGAAGAAGAATGATGACTATACTAGCTAGAGTCAAGCTAACACAACCTACTTCTTCCAAACAACCCTCTAACTTGTCAATGTATATGCAAAAAAGGGTAGGGGACAAGGGACAACCTTTCTTAATGATCTGTAAACTACCATGGATATTCCAATGGAACAATTTGTCACAATAGATCTTGTATTATGTTGAAATATTTTATTATGCGGGTTTATTTCCTTAAATCTCAAATTTATTAGCACTAGCTTATTGTTCAAATTTATCAAAATAACCAAAATACGAAAATGAAAGAACAAGTAAAAGAATACACCATCAACACAAATGAACACAAGATGTATCTTGGGAAACCCAATACGGGAGAAAAACTAATTATAAGGTGAGGCCTATGCTTTTATCCATTTTCTTCAATTATGAATTGCAAGTACAAAGAAAGGGGGCACTCACTATGGAGTTTCCTTTGACACTATGGCATGAATGATTTCTACAAAATATTTTTCCTCCTATGTTATGCTCTCAAATCCCACTCCCAAATGCTATGCTCAACTATGCAACAAGTACAATACTAAAGAATGGAACCCTTTCTCCTCCTAGCGACAAAGTATTTAACATAGCTTGATAGTCATTTAGGGTTAGAGTTTTTTCATGTCTCAACCCTCAATTAGTGTTAGGTTTTGGACCTTATGGAATCTTCTTGAAAGTCCACACATGGACAGCCCCACGTGTGTGAGTAATCAGGTCTGATGTGGCATCCACTTGATACCATGGTGGTCAATAAGGTAGTTCAACTTGTGGGAGACATAACTTCCGCATATGAGTTTCGATTGAGATGATTTTCACACCATTGGAAAGGTCGTTGTGTGTAGAATAGCATCAAGGGTCTGGAAGCTTTGATCACATTTTTTTGACCTCAAAAATTGTTTTTTGATGCCTCAAAATGGCTCTGGAAGGTTTTGGACCCCAAATATCCAAACCAGGACATGACACTAAAATGGACCCTACGATCCAATTCCTCCAATTTTTCCACCCAAAAAGTACCAAGATAGGAGACAAATTATATAATGATCCATTCCATATCATACTTACCCATTTCTTGAGGATTTTGGTCCCCAAAATATTTTACATAATGCGATGAAGAAATGTTTCCTATACCTTCTCCCTAGAGTGTCATTTTTCCTTCACTGGAAGTTGTCCTTTCAACCTAATCTACCAAAGGTCATGTTTCTGTTGTTTGGTAGTTCTATACTTCCTCTACAAAACTCTATCTTTTTCCAACTCTGCCTAAGCTTTTGGTGCTAATTCCTCTATGGTAGGTAGGACCTACTCCTCAATCTCCTGATCCAACATGGAAGTCTCATGGAGTTTTATATTTTCCACATTCACTATTGAGTAAATGTGCATGTATGGGGGTAGAATGAGTATGTAGGAATTATCACCCACCTTCTCCAATACCTCAAAAGGGCCATACCCCAGAGCCTTGATCTTCTTACTAGGACCCCATTGTCTTTCCTTGTTCAACTATAACCAAACTTTGTTGGATCATGTTGTCATTGATGCCAATGGTTTGATTGATTGATGTCATTGATTGGTTTCAAGTGATTGATTGATGTCAAAGGATTTATTGATTGATGATTGATGTAATATAATATGTATTGTCCTTGATGAGAATGCATAGATGAATATGGATCAATGAGTTGTCATTGATACATGATGAATATGGATCGATGTGGTTTCATTGGTATATGTTGCATTGTTGGAAAAATGTATAGATGACTCATCATTGTCTTATCATGATTGATAAGGTGCACGAATGGATGAACTCCAAAGTGGTCCCCTTATGGTGAAAGCCCTCACGGGAAGACGCTTTGTGTATTGAGTTATCCCATAAGAATGGTTGGAGGACCCATGCTCTCATTATTGTCTTATCATGATTGATAAGGTGCACAAACGGATGAACTCCAAAGTGGTCCCCTTATGGTGAAAGCCCTCATGGGAAGACGCTTTGCAGATTGAGTTATCCTAGAAGAATGGTTGGAGGACCCATGCTTGTATGTGGAATAATGAGATGAAGATCAAGGAAATTGTTGGTGAA
>WSFP011479069.1:0-16478 GCA_009831015.1 Picea engelmannii
GAAAATCACAGTTTCATAATAGAAGTTAATTAACACTTGCTAAATCAAAATTCACACTTTTAGTATTCACTCCCTTGGAAACTATTTAATTTTACACTTTTAGAAATATTGATAACCACACCTTCTAAATTGCAATTTAATTTTTTTATGTCTAGATTATTAGTTCAAGTTTAATGAAATTGGCCATTCTAAGCTAAAATAGATTGGTATACCCTCTCTTCCTTTTTATGAGATAAATGGTTTATGGATAAGGAAGATACATGAAATTATAGCACATGCAACCTATCTAACCTTCTTTTCAGCTTAATGAAATGAAATTATAAATATCAATAATTAAATTCATTTATGAATTTACATAGGTGATCAAGCAAACAAGAAGGCACCTTGCATTATTTCATTTCTAGGTGGGTAAAAACCCTTATATAGGTGTGAGTCTATCATAACCTAATATAAACTTTTACCTATAGTATATACTTGGGATTTGAGAAGATACAAAATAATATGAAACATAGAAGTGTTATAACCTTGTCTACATTCTTGAAGTATTGATATCCCCCTTATAGGAATAAGTAAGGATAACCTACCTCCAAAATAATTAAAAAAAAATGCACAAACCAAACACAGAAGTAAAAATATAAGAATTAAGTGAAATTATGAATGATCCAATTTCCTTCAGTGAAAAAGGTTACTTCTTGCTCATAATTCTATGATAAATATTTTTTGGAGCTAGGGATGAAGGTTAATCAAAACGAGCTTCAAGGTTACAGATTAGTAACACATTATTTAGATACAATGGTGTTGATAGAACAAGTAGGCATAGATTACTAGAACAAGCTTGTGAGAGAAACAAGGGTGTCGATAGAACTAGTATAAGGTAGATAGCTATCCTGCTTTCTTCATATACACTTATTATTAGGTATTTTCCCTAACCAATGAGTATGACACCCTTATAACAAGTAGTGACTATTCATATTATATAGGAAAAGCTTTGTTCTATTCAATATGTGATATGAGCTCTATTCTTTCCATGGAATTCAGACTAATAAGCTTAGTATTGCCCTTATATGAGTGCAAAGAATATAGCAATACCTATATGTTTAGACTAATAGTAATTGATACTCAATAATTGTGTTTCCCTAATTAGATACTAGGAATAGAGCCAAAAACACCACAATATGAAACCAACATATCCAATAAAAAATATATAAGACAATAAAGAGGAGCCACCAACTTTATCAACCTACAATAGGTGGAGAGTTGATGGAAACAAACTATCCAAGCAAGCCCAAGAGCATGGAAGGTGGGAGGATATTACAAGATTGTTAGAGAGTGCTTAATATGGTAAAATTTTGGTATGTGAGTGATATAAAAAACCCTTAACAATAAGTAGTGGCATGATAAAATATGATTTGGGATTCTTAAGTGGAGCATTTATCCATTATTACCATCGTGCAAGAGTTTCTTTCTACGTAATGGTTAGATTACATATTTTAACCATCTAAGTTGTGAGGATTTGGGCCAAACTATAGGTGTGATAGGATAGGCCTCTATTTTGTGAGTACGAGTGAACCATGATCCACAAGTGTGATATATATACAAAAACGCATGGCTAAAGATGCACACCTAAATCACCCAAGAAAAAATGAGACTTAAAGAAATTAAACTCTTTAAAGAGAATGCCTTAACAAATTAGGGATGTTTCGTGACCCAATTGAGGATCCTTAACTAACTAATACTTAGTTTAGACATAAAGCCCAAACTTGATCCATTTATTTAGGAATTGATTCAAATAGGGAAACAAAGACTTGTCCATCAGAGCCAAATATGTGACCAAAGGGGAAAAATACCAAAGTCTACATGGTAGTAAATGTCAAATATAAGGAGACCAAAATCACATGTCTATACCATAATAGGGAAATTCAAAGAGATAAATTTACCACATGTGTAACTCAATGAAAGGATGCATTGAAAGACTTGAATACTATGACGATATGAATTTTACATGGAAAACATATGATGCAGATAACACACAATGATATCCAAGTGGATATCATTATGACTAATATTGAGTACAAAATCCATACACTATAATTTTGATAAACCTAAATATATTTTTTATATTTTCCACATTCTCATTTAAAAACAAATGTTAATCAATATATTAATTTCACAACATGATTCTTACTAACAACATTAATCCCTATGTGTGAAGTACTTAAGGGGAAAATATAAGACATATACCTAGAGTTATACACATTATATAACTAGCATTGCCCATAGGGTGATTGCATCTAATACACATGCATTTTGCACATATATTGATTATGAATTTAGTCATTTGAGTTACTCTTATATTCTTTAATCTTCACTTCGATTCTTGTTAGTTAATATTCCCCTTCAAACTTTAATGGAATGAGTGCTTAGAATGCCAAGCGAAGCCTCTCTTTCAAAATGTCAAGTAAATATGGAATCACACATCATTAATAATAGGAAACTTTTAAAATTGTCTCTCAGTTCCCAAGTCACATAAATGTCCACTCCTAGGGTCCATTGTGCTCAATAATATCGATATTTCTTCAACAGTTAAATGTTCAAGAAAATATGGATTCACACTCCAAGAATAGTGTAAAACTTTAAAAATGATATCTTAGTTCCCATGTGACATAAAATTCCACTCCTAAGGTCCAATGTATACATAATATAATTGTTTCATTAACTTAATATTGGAACTTAGTTATATATCTTGTAATATTAGGCATGTTCCATTTGTTAGGAAATAAATCAAAGAGTAATTAAATTAGAAAAATGCAGAAATAAAATATGGAAATCAAAATACATAAGAGGCGCAACATATACTTGGTTCACCCAATGTGGTCTATGTACACGAATATATTTCCAGTCCTTTTATTTTTTGTATTTAAGTAAAGAGATACAACCAAAAAAATACTCATTGTAACTTCCTCTTCACTCATTTTTACAGTCTCTCCTCCATTTTACTATTATTTCTCATAATACACACACACACACACACACACACACTATAATATGCATCAATATAATGAAGTATCCCAATCATTTTAAAGGATTCATTACATGTAATCCACAAGCATAATACTATGGGCTACCATAACCATGGGAGATGTTGGCGCAAAATTGGAGACTGAGGTTCTCAGAGGTTACCAACAAAGATATCTTTGTAGTCTAGTCGTGCTGGCATATTCAACCTTCTGCAAGGGAAGGAGGTCTCACCTGAAGTGCTACTGAGACTTGTGTGATACATTGAGTTATGTACGACACACCATCAATTCTAGCACAAAACAATACAGTCCCATACTTAAATGTAAAGATATCATAACATTGGAAGTTTTACACCAGTAAAAGCATTGAATAGTCTATGTTTCACAACATTAAGGTAAGCACATACATCAAGGAATCTCTTTTAAACAATAATGCAACTAACAATTACATGAAATAGGATAGATTTCATAGGAATGAAATTGTACATTCATCCACATAATGAAAAATTTCGGGTACCTGAGTAATCCAACATATATTATCTTATAACAAAATTATCATACATGGAGTTATTACCTTCATATAAAGACTTATACAATTGAGTTAGGAATGAGAGATTTGATCTAGACTCTCAACTTCTGTGCAGTTGCAGTTCATGACCAACTCTCCTTTATAATGGCTTATCATAGTAAACAAGTAGCAAGATTCAATGACCGAATAGACTAATTACTCAATAATGCTCAATAATAACAAAACCAAAAATCAACAACAACAATAACCAACCCAAACCCATTACATAGCTCCATGATTTATATCTTTTCCATAAAAAAATCTTTTCTTCTTGATTTTTCCATTGTTATTTGTTTATTTTGTTTCTTTCTAGCATGTGCTCAAAGGTTCTGTCTCTTTCCATTTCTTTTTATAGCCATCTCATGACCATTTTACCTGTTAGCACAATGGAGCATAGCTTTCCACCACTTAGATCCATTGCTGGTGTGTTATATTGTTCCACAAAACTTTTATACTTCTGCAAAACTTGGTGGTCTTCAAAAGGAAGGGCCCAATAGGTCTAGACCACAATATTTGACTCATCCCAAATCAACCTTCTGCTGGTTTTTTTTTGGTCGCCTTAAAAAAAAGGGCCCAACTATGGTACAATGGCAAGGGCTTGCTTATGAAAATTGTCATAGTGTGCTACCCTATCCTTCCATTTCCTTTCCAAAATCGAGGCACCCACAACAAATTCCTATGTAGGATTGACACCAGGCACCTTAGGCTTGGTTTCCAATAGAGAATTCCACTCCGTGTCAGCCAGTGAGTCCAACTGTTGAAGTGGAAAGTAATCGGCCTAGAGGGTAGGCCTAAACTATTGAAGTGTTTTATTCACAACTCTATTAACCTCATCCATGGCATCCATTATGTCATCCTCAGCCTGGATCTTGACAAATTTAGTTGATTTCTCTATAGGTTCAACAATGTCTTGAGATTATGCATGCATTTGCTTAATCTTGGTGCGCAATGCTTCGCCAGCATTACTGTGTTGGTCCAACAAGCCAACCCAGTTTGTGACCATATCGAAGAGTCGATGACACTCTTTGGTCCTAGTATGAAGAGAGGAATTTACATCGACACCCTCCTCGACTACATGTTGAAGCTTCTGGAGGAGCTCTTTAGGTTTCTCCTTTTCCTTAAGAAGGATGGCATCCAACTGGTGCTAGATATATTCAGTTTTTCCTTCCAGTCATGTCCATGTGTCTGCTACAAGGCCGACCCTATTAACTAGCGCAAATTGGCCAATGTCCTCTGTAAGGTAAGGATCCATTTGTAGAAATGTAGGCCACACTTGGAGGAATTTTTGAGACAAAACCCTAAAAGTAGACTCAACTTATACCCATACGTTATTCTCAAGTGCCACAACTATGGTGGCAGTAATGACAACCTCTTGCAATTGATCTTATTGTTGTGTAAGATCTTTATTATTGTGCTCAACTAGTATTATTTTCTTGAGCTAGTTAGTGGAAGTGAATATTAGTTGGAAGATCTAGGGGGTATTCAGGGTTGGAAACTCCCCACTAGTGATAGAGGTATCCAAAGGCGGTCATGCATTAAGTGGCTAACCACTTGTAATAGAGCGCATGGAAAGACTGGGGGTACTGACACCCTCTAGGGTAGGAAAATGAGCTCTGAAGTTGCACACAACTCGGTCTTGTACTTCCGGTGGAAGCATGGAAAGAACCACTATATATTCCAAGAAGAACTCTAGGATGGCCCTACACTATTGTGGGTCCTACAACATTGGCACAACTTTCTCTTTAATGAAGGTCGTGTTGTGGATCGACTGTGTGTCATATTTTGTATCCATCAATGTTTTCTCTGGTCGATCTTCGTATTTCGAAGGGTCCTCATCCATCAGAACTTGTGTCTTAGGTCCTATATCTAACTTTAAATGAGATATCATTTATGGGGTTGAGTCCAAGGGTACTTGGACCTGTAGAATCTGAGGGGAAGTGGATGGAAATGAGGCAGTGGTACCAATAGTTGTGGTGAAAGGGTCCATCGATTCTGGAAAGACCGTCTTGAATGGATTATGATATGGGGATTATGTAGGCATAAATTATACATTGGTGTTTCCACCATTATCTGGATTAGTGGCCTCCTCAACAATGATGGTAGATTGGAGCTTCACTGGAGGGTCATTAATAATATGTATGATAGGGGGTGTGGATAGGGTGGAAAACTAAGAGGGAATATTAGTGCAAGGTTGGGGTGGAGTAATGTGTGATGATGGGGGGTGGATGGGGGATTGAAGTGGATGCAAAGAAATGGGGATGGCCTCCATGATGATAAAGTTAGCTGGGAACTTAGATGGAGAAGTAGTCTTTGTTTTTTTCAACTGGAATGCAAAATTAAGAATGTCATGAAGTTTCTTACCAGCTATTAGAACTTTTTTTGGGATCATAGAGAAGGAGTGGCCCCTTTGTAAAATATTCCTCATCAGCTTCATCAACCCCTTCTTCAGAGTTAGAGGGTGTTTGTTGTCTCTTGCTTGAGCTAGGGCCTACATCAGATGTCTGCACAAGAGAGAACCTATGCAAAATTGTTGGCATGGTATAGTAGACACCTAACAACATATCTATCTATATGACTACCATCCAATTCATCACCTCCTTTTCAAACACTATTGCATATAGGTAGAATGGGAGAGGAGTTGTATGAAATAGTGTAGGAGCCACACCTAATGGTCGAAAAATATTATGGTACCAGCTCATACCAAACCAAATGTGGTGGGTGTGTCTATTAAGGATCACATAAGGAATCATGAGTTGTTACATGGAATTAACGATGTCATTGTTCCATTGTTTGAAAGAAATGTTGTGAGTTGTAACATTGATGACCAGATTTTGGGCATGCCATGGATCAAACAACTTGGAGATTCGGTGATTGGAGATGGTAGTGAGTTTTTTACCTTGTGGTGGATGCCACTTCCACATTGCGAAAGCAACGAGCAAGTAGTTGTAGATAAAATATTTTTTTCACTCATGGACATCTTCACAAACCTGCAACATATCAGTAAGTAGGTACTGACACAAGTTCAATAGTGCACCATTCTTGGAGAACTCATCCACTGTTATTTCATCGAGCATACACTCATTCTTGGTGTATTTATTCATCACCTTTTATTTTCATCATTTATGGGCTCGATCAGAGCACCATGGCCTCCTAGACGAGTGTCTTATTTGTCATATAGAATTATACCTCCCTTCTTCCGGTCGTGCTTCCCAAACCTCTAGAAGTCATTTGTAATGTCTTGGACTTCCATCGACAAGCCTGTTAGTTGGTGGATATCATAAACGTGGATATGATATCCTTTTTCAAGACAGAGTGTATTTTTGTGGACCCAATTGATAAAACATTTAGTGCATTTGGAAACTTCCCCGGTGGTGACAAACATCGGTAAGTTCCACAAATTTAGCATCACACTATCATGCAGAGGAATGAAATATGGCTTCCATTTCCATTAGATCTCTCTATTTGGTGAGACTTTACAGTCCATGAGAGCATGGATGGTCATTAATAGATATTGAGCAACATCTATAAAGTTAGTATCCACAAGTCAAGTTTGTTCCACCTTCTTGTGGATATCAACAATAATCTTGACCCATGGATCCCTAAAATGATCGAGGAAAAAATCTTGATTGGTTCAACAACTCTAGGGAGAGACCGTCAACCAAGAGTGTGAACCATACTCTCAGGCTTATAGTGATAAACACAATGAACAAGGGGATGGGGTTTGTTGGCGCTCGACCAATTTTTGTGGAAACATTGGTCATGTTTTGGGACTTCGACAGGTTGGTCGAAGACTACATGCCAGGCGAAGTGGAGATCATGGGATATCACCCCCTTTTGTGGGATTTTTGCGCTTAGGGTTTATGCAATGGGTATGGGATGTTGGCCCATGGGTTTTTACCCATGTTTAGGCCTTTTTGTAATAGATAAATAAATATCTAGGTGATGTAAGAAAAGGTTGGTGGCTTAGTGCTACTATTAGCTTTGTTGATACTATGTGTTAAGACTTGTAGAGCTAAGTGCAAGTAATTGTAAGAAGCTTTGTGCGCAGATTGTGTAAGGCTTTGTGCCTAGATCTACTCGGGGAAGGAGGATCTGGAGAGGTGCGTGTAGATATTATATCATATGCGGAGTTGGTTTTGATGCTTTGTGCATGTAAGGAGATTGCCAAAATATAATAAAGAAGATGAAGAGTTGGTGGACGTAGCCCCATGCTAGGGTGAACCAACTATATCTTGTTTTATGGTGATTTGTGCAATGTGTTCCTAATGTTATGCTTATATTTTCTTAGTGCATTAGTCTTGATGTATGACAAATAGATACTTGAATGCTTAGTGATTATTATGTGAATGAATGCTAGATATGATCTATATCTATGTGCTAAGTTCTTGAGCGTGTTAGATCTTGTTGAGTACTGTGATGTTCTGTAGTTAAGTTTTTACCTACGATGTAAATGAGGGTTAAATACTAATGAATGTGAACTGCTAAGTGCTCTATTAAGTATTGTGATCACAGATCTGTGTCCCAGCTAGGTTGTAGACACTTGATTCCATAAACCCCCCCCTGCCTCTACCTCGGGTGAGACTTCATCTTCTTCACAGGTGTTGCCAAAAGGGCCGATAGTTAGGATTTTGTTGGTGCGTTGTTGAAGCATTGAACCCTGGGTCTGCCCCTGTGCCAACAAATGGTTCAGTTGTTGGGACCTGAAACTGTGATTGTTGGGAGTTGAAGAAAAGAAGAAGGCTCTGTATGTATATCTTTTGCTATGGTGCACAGTACTCTACTTGACTTGTGAAGCTCTGTGCTAAGAAAAGAATCCTGATATACATAAAAGAGGTAAGATCTTAAAGTTTTGTGCTCTGATAAAGGTAAGATAAGTGGAAATTTTTGTTTCGAAAGAATAGATCTAGGTATGTTTGATAGATTTGGTCCTAGTCTGAAAACTAGGGCACAACTAGAGGAAAGAAGATATGATATGAATAGATCTGATAGAACTAGTGAAAGATATGTTATTCCTATGCATAAAAAGAATTGTTGGACTAACAAGTGGATGCAGATCCTAGAAATATTTTTTTGTAGATCCACCACTGTGATCCCAATGAGAGGTGCATGAAAGGTTGGGGATCGTTCAAGAGAAAGAGAGGATTGAATCTTTGTTATAATTGTAGAATACCAGGACATATTTCTAAGGAATGCCTGGGTAGAAATCCTAGTTGTCTTTGTTGTAAAGATGTGGATCATGAAGTTTTGGATTTCCCTAAAATGATTGCTAAAGTTGAAAAAATGAATATGAGACATGAAAACCCCGAGGAAGGACAAGAGACTAATAATATGCTTAAGAACCAAAAAGAATCCGAGGATATACTATTGCAAATAAAAGAAACATTGAATGATCACAGAGATACTAGTTCATCAGAGATCTTAAAAGAGAACGAGTGCATAGAAACAAGAATAGGATACTTTGACATAGACTTTGTATTGGATGCATAAACACAGGTGAACATTATGACAGAAAGTACTTGGGAGATCTTAGGAAAGCCTGATATGGTTCCCTCACTGAGAGGAATAGGATTGTTTAAAGGAAAGTTGATAACTCTATGTGGAAGACTTACCCATGTACCTATGATTTCTCATGGAGCATCGACAAAAGAGGAATTTGAGGTCATTATGTTTGCTAAGAACAACGACCCCTTTGTACTTTTGCTAGGAAAGGCTTGGATTGAGAAAGATCATATTTGAAGGAAAGAAGACAAGGAAGCTCTAGACTAGAAAAATAAAGACTTAAAGGATTTCATGTCTAGGATAATAATGCGCTTAATATAAGAACAAGAGGATACATCGAAGCAACTAAGGGCCAGAGACCTAGCTATCGAATTTAAAACAACACAGGAAGACTTTAAGAACTTATCCATGCAAGAGAGTAGAGCACCTACTCCAGTGAGAGAAGAAGTACTATCTTCGAACATTGTGAAAGATCCTCAAGAACACGAAGTTACTATGTTAAGTATAGATAAGAATAAGAATGGAAAGAGGAACCCAATAACTCAGATCACAGGAAAGAAAGCCAGAAATCTCAGCAAGAAGAAAACTAAGTTAGAAAAATTACAAGAAGCTCCAGAGAGAACTTTGCAGAAGGAAGGCTTATAGAATTTGAACCTCGTTGAGATATCAGAATAGTGCAGATTGACACTTTGCCATGGTGGAGAAATATGACCGTTGGAGGCATCCCAACCATTAGAACAATGCTCCAGAATGGCTAGAAACACACTTATTGCCGGAATCATTGCCATTACACCGTTGTCACTGTGCCATAATGGATGGAATCGCATTGACTAAAGCATTCCTACCCATTGGAGGAGTTTGTTATGATATTGTCTATTTAACCCATCGTATGTCTAACCGAGAACACTTTTTCCAATTGTGATTATCCGAGCCCACAAAGAAGTAGTTTCTTTTGCGGAGTGCTTATTGAGATCTCACCACCTATTCCGTTACATTGAGTGTTTTCTCATCGACTTGAGATATCTGATCTTGAGCATGCATGTCGGATGACATTAGCACAGTAGAAAATTTCATTGAAGATATTCTCATAGACCTCATGGATGAAAAGGTGATGTCCGCAGGAATACAAGCTTCATCGACGTGAGGATTGGAAGCATCCCCGTCGACTGCGTAGCGTCAGTCTAGATGACCCACTCCTGAGAAACATAGCAAGCATAGTGATGACTTGGCGAATGCGAAGATCATCCCATCAATCCTACTCGAATACATGTCGCCTCTAGCTAGCATGGTGAGTTGTGATAGTGTCTTGAGGGACTTATACTACACAGTGATCACCGCATACCTCCCGAAGGGGATACGCACAGTAGGACTCCAGTTGGAAAGGATTCTAACATTGAATATCAATGAATATAACTTGGGAGACCGAAAGAACTATGGCATGCTCACACCATACAAGTACTTGAGCAGGACATCAGGGAATAAGTCGAAGATAATCCCTTAGTCATGGACCATGGACATCATGAGGTCCACGATCCTCAATGTGATGAATTTACCACACTTTGGAAGACATCAAGAGGTTAACGCATGCATTAAGCTTCTTTTTTTGTGCTTCCATGGTGGTTACCTATGGTTGGACAAACACATCATTGTCGATCCGATGTTGATCCACCAGATTACCAGATTAAGCATGCAAGGAACAAACCCATAGGAATTTTACCCAGGGAAGGCTACAGATCACACCCTGACATAGACAATCAAAGACACCTATGGTAATGTAGAGAAGGGGAAGCAGGGCTACAAGGTAGTCTCCATCTAGAATGACATAGTGTGTCTAGCGTGCCAGTTAATTTCTGGTAAGCGCGTTAGAAATAATAGGCCAATGCAGGTCACGAAGTTCATCATCGACCTCATAGGAAATTCATTGAGGGGATGCAAATGAATTGGGCGAGCTACCTCATCAACTAGTTAGAGAAAGACTATTGCGAAGCTTAGGATCAGGGATATGAGTTTAATTTTGGTTGGTTGTTCATTCTCATCACCTTCACTTCTTAGGAGATGCTGGAAGGAGAGACCTTCCCTGAAATTGAGCCATCTGAACCACTAGTTGTGAAGTTCACTACTCTATGGTATTCAAGCAACATGGCGAAGAAATATAATTCAAATGTGGTGTTCCACACCTATTATCTATAGTTGAAGAGGGCCATTGAATCCTTCCCTCGCATGACACCAAATACACTACATCATTTCAGGCCATTTGCAAAGTTCCACGTAGATAGGAATTTCAGATATATCACTACACGCAGAGATGAAAGAAAGGAGGAGTTGCAGAGTTACTATAAGCTCACTGAGGAAGATATGGAGGAAATAACAAAGGAATGGCCTACAAAATTCTTGGTACTAGTAGAACAGGAAGAATTGTCCGACCCCAACCTCATCGGAAGTCTTGTAGTCACTCGAGAAGAATATGATGCACCCAACAACAACACGAAGAAAAAGAAGGAATATGTACAGGAACTGAACAATGCATCATAAGAGATTGCTTCAGAATCACCTGAATGAGGAGGAGATGATGAAGTGGAAAAAGAAGAGGATGAAGGGAAATAAGACAAGCAAAATTAGGGCGAAGTAACACCGCCTAAATATCCCCTCGAAGAGACAGACACATCCAAGAAAAGAAAGGTTTCCCCAAATAAACCTACATCACGAAAGAAGTCAAAAGACAATAAACTGCCATTTCAGACTGTGCTAATGGTGGATGAATTTGACCTTATCATTGTCACTATCTCAGAAACCTCAGAGGATATCTTGTAGCGAAGCGAATCCAAATAGGAGACAATGTTTGATAGGATCAAAGAAGAGCTTAAAGGAGTACAACAGGCTCTCTATTCGAGCCGTGCAATGTCTATTGCACCACCACCATTAGAAGGAGAAGAGTTGGGAGATGAGCATGCCCAGCTACGTAGATTAGCAGACTCGACAGAAGCTCACCTTCATCATGTCCAAGAGGAAAAGAAACATGCCACAGAGGCCCCGAAGCAAGCAAAAGAGGAAGACATAGAGCAATGTCGGGTTGCGCAACAAGAAAAGGACGACCTGCAGGTGAATTTTCCAGAGGATAGAGTGTAGATCTAGAAGGAGAAAGAACAACTGCTCACAGAGCATATAGGAGTTAAAGAAACAGTCACCAGAGCACTTCGCTCTGTGACGGGCTTAGAATAGATGGAAGAAGAAATTGTTGAGAGCTAGGTGGGGAAGCTCGTTGAAGCCATTCAACAGCTCCAAGAATGAATAGCAGAACTGGAAGTACAAGCAGTGCCAAAAACTCCACAGGAAGTGTGAGATCAGAGAGAGGAAACTACCCAGAGTGCAGTCGAGAGAATTAGGGCATTGACCTTGGAATGCAAGCAACTTAGAAGTCAAAGTGCACATACCTATGATCATTGTTGTGCTTCTTATATGTTTAGTATAATGCACTCATTAATTATCAATCCGGGATTCATAATCAACAGAGTTACAAGACACCAGTAAGAAAGGTAATTCTAATGTCATGAGTATAGAACTATTCTAGATTATGTATGTTGGAAACAAAACAAACTAGAAAACTGAAACATACTTTGGTTGTCTTTCACAGAGAGGCTATCTACTCCATTATAGCACATGCAAGTATGAGATGGAGTTATTTTGATAGATCAACTTTGCTATCTGATCCAGAGAACTAACTATGCAATCACACTTCCAAAAGGGAATCACACATCAATCATCAAGACATATCATGGGTAGTTCAACATTCAATATACTGAGTATGATGTGGTTCACAATGTGTTGTTGTGAACTTCCCTCGTTCTCCTGCAAATATGTCTGACTATTTCTACCAACATTCATGTCCATGAGACAAAATCATATTCATAAAACAGAAGCAGAGCGTATGCAAAATAGAGTGAGTAAAGATCTCTAAGAAATCATATAATTGAAATCCTAGTCTAAACTATACTGTTATCATCTGAAATAATTAAAGCTTCAGGGACTCTAACACTTACACTATTGAAATCAAATGCTAATACTAATCTACAAATATGCTAACCTTTGTTGGGAGGTGGGCCCTTGCCGCTTCAACAGGCCAACAACTGGAGTATACAGTAGGCTTTATTTCAACCCACACATTACTCTTATTCAAACTTCAAAACATAGAATCAAACTATGCTAACAACTCAACTCACATTCAATCATAGACGATCAAGACATGGATACAAATGACGTCCTTCTATTAATATTCACCCATTATATGTTCTATAATATGTAACGCGGTTTCACATGTTGTATTATGCTAGCTCTCCACTTCTCCACCATCCTTGCCATGACTATTTAAACAGTCTTAGTCGTGAAACACAAGGAGGTGAAATCGTTTGCAAATCAGTCAATTGTTAAATTTAATTATTCGGTTACATATTTTAATATTCATCCTTATGACACAAAGTGCATGAGAATGAAGCAACAACAAACTATCCTAACATAGCCTCACTAAAACATTTATGATTTAATAAACATCCAACAATTGTCTTGGGCACGATCTGGAGCTAAACTTGGTACATTCGGCTTCCTGTATTGGTACCGGATAGTGATAGGTAGGTGGTACTAGATCGTAACAGTGCACAAATGGGGTACCAAATCACAACAGTCTACGACCGTTGGTACTGGATCGTGATAGGTGAGATTCAGTACCAGATCTGAATAGAATGTGTACTTGGTACCGGATTCAGATAGTGGTAATCTAACACACAAGTACTGGATAGCTGAGATGGTACAGGAAGGCTCGACTTATCTAGAGGTCAAAGATTATACATGGAAAATTGAAGAATTAGTACATGAAACATTTAATCTCCTAGCTCAATAAACCACAAAAATGCATGAATTAATTATACTTTACCTTATGACCTTATCAATGGCTAATGGTAGTGTTCTTTGTCATTTACCCAATCTTAGGTAATCCAAAAAGGTATAGATGAGGAGTATCATAGGGTAGTGGGGATGTAAATTTAGAGGCTCAACATTCCCCCATGCCAAAACCATTGCATGTCCTCATGCAACTGAAAACAAACCCAAAATTTTTCAAAACTTGAGACTGGATTCTTTACTTCTGTGGATCAATGATGTTGATGGATGAGGCTTCCTCTTTTACCTCCCTTTTGATGACCCTAACATATTGTATGAGTCGTAGTACCTTCTTGATATTATTAGAAGTCTCTTCATGGTCATCTTGAATTTGCTAGCTGGTTGCCTTCAATTGCTCGTTTTCCTTTTTGATATACCTGTCCAATAGTTGGTATTCCTTCACTTCTTGTTTGAGTTCCTAATTTTCTTTTTGTAGTTATCCAATCTTTTTCTTCATCTGTTCTCTTGTTAAGGTCCTTGTTGACTCCATTAATACTGGTTGGATGCATTCTCTTTCCTCCACTTCCTCCCTCATCCCACATAAAGTAATAGTAGCTTGTTCCTCGGTCAAACTAGGGATGTCATCCTGGACTGATAAGTCTTCAGAAGGGGAGGTAAGATCGATTGGATCTTGCTGTGTATGAGGACTGACAAGTTCCTTTCCTTTCTTTTCCATGCTCCTTGTGGTTCTTTTAGAAGGAGGTACTAGATCAAGGGTTCTCCCAGGCTTCCTTTTCTTCTTTTCTATTTGTGGAATGGTTACAAGGGATTGTTCTATAGACTTTTCACTTTTATTTTCTGAGCTATTCTTCCCTTTCCTTACAGTTTTTGTCTTATGGCCCCTCTCCTCAAGTGCTACTGTTGAAGTCTCCTCTACTAATTTGGTTTTACCTTTTGATTCTTGACTTTTAAAAGTTTTATTGACTATGGAAGAGGGCCCTTCTTGTTTACTAGCTTTTTTGTGTTGGCTCGTTGTTCTAGGTGATGATGGAGTTGCCTTATCCTTATTATTCTTTTTCTTTTGAGGTTCCTTATTTTTCTTTGGAGCACGTTGGGCTTCCTCCATAGGTTTTTTTTTCTGTGGGAAGGTGTTGAGTGATAAGGATTTTCCAACTAATCCTTTGCTTCCTAATTTCATGTAAAACTAACATCTTAAAAAGACCTTGATGGTAAATGCTAGTCTTCTCTATTTTGGATAGGGATTTGACACCTCTTACCATTTTGTTCAAACTCATCCATAGAAAATATGGGAAATCAATTTCAAGGCCTCCTTCAAAGTGTAATATAATCCTAAGATGATATATGAAGGTCATAGCATACCTTCCCTCACAAGTGAGGAATCATTGAAGACTAGCAATCATTGGATGATACTCTTCCTTGATATAGTTCCTAGGGATCCCTTTTTTCCAATCAGGGTGTTGATGGTCTTCTTTCAAAAATTGTTGGCACATTTCTTTTTTGATTCCTACACCTTTGAAGTACTTGGCTCCTCTGTTAGGTAATCCTATGACCTCCCTTAAGGTTGCTTCATTGATTGTTAGTTGAAGATTGCCTATATGCGCAATCTCTCCATCGTAACCCTGAATAAATTCATGAGATATCTTCTCGTGCCAGCTTGTGAATTTCTCCAAAAATGGCATCCATCCCAATATAGCATACTTATCTTGACACAGTTGGAACTCCTTTCTCTCTCTATAAATTTGGAAGACCGGTTCATGTCTACTTACGACCATCGTTATAAATTGTGAGAGAAGAATCAGGCTGTAGTGCAAGGATTTAGTCAGCTGATGAGGGTAAGGGTTTGGTACTGGAGGTCATAGAGAGGAGTAGGCTCAGAACTAGAGAAAGGTAATGATAAAGGAAATATAGTGATGGCGTCGATAATGTGAATGGTAAGTTTAAGTAAGGATGCCACAAGGAAAATTTAAGACCAGATAAGCCATTTCATTTCTACCGGTTAATGTAATGATAAGGACAAGAAGTTGGGCGGAAAAGAATAATTTTTGGATAGGTGATTGGACTTCCGGGTGGTGAATTTGATGTTGGATCATGGTTCATGACACAAGATAAGTTCATGATTTTCTTAAGGATGAAGTACATTTGTGTCCTATCATTACTAGACATGCTTCATATTCATGCTTTGATGTGATTTTTCCCTCAACCATTTACAAGCACTTATGAGAGGATTGATTAAGTTTAGGCATATGGGTATGAAGGATCGGTGCATGGTTATAATACTAAGGTCATAAGATCTAGTATATATTTTCACACCTATTGTAGTTTTATGAGCAGAGGAAAATAAATACCATGTTACCTTTTCTTTTACCTTTGTATGATCAATACCCATAGCATATGTGACTACTTGTAGATTGTCAGAATTCATCTTTTTAGGCTGAATTTTTCTGAAAGCTTGGTACTGGAATATCTTATACTTCTTTATTCTATTCTTATCTTCTTTTGTATTT
>WSFP011479070.1:0-16477 GCA_009831015.1 Picea engelmannii
TTGAAATGGAATGCAAAGTTTCATATAGTGGAGGACCATGTAGGGCACCAACAAGAGGTTCTCAAACTATTGAAGGAAAACTTGGTTATGACACAAAATAAGATGAAACAACAAGTGGATCAAAATCACAGTGAAAGGGAATTTGAAGTGGGGGATTGGGTATTTTTTAGGATACAACCATATAAAGAGATGTCCCTCAAGCAACAAAAGAAGGAAAATAAATTAGCACCCAAATATTATGGCCCTTATAAGGTCTTTCAAAGGATTGGAAGTATAGATTACAAATTGGAGTTTCCTCCATTTTCACGGGTACATCCAATCTTCCATGTTTTTGCTTAAAGAAGGTAATCGGTAACAAGATCCCAGTCCAAACCATTTTTACAGAGATTAATGAAGAAGTAAAAATCATACTAGAAGCAAAAACAATCCTTTAAAAAAATGATTAAGCAACTGCAAAATCGAACAATTACTAATTACCTTGTCAAATGGAATAACTTACCAGTAGGAGAGGCGACATGGGAAGATGAGTTCTTCAGGAAGAAACACCCACAATTAGTGAAGTGTTGAGGACAACACTTGTTTGAAGGGGAGGGGAATGTTGAGCCCTAGAAAAATCCCCATGTTATGTATAAAAATCCTTATTAAGCCCCTAGATATTGAATTATTACATTTCTAGTGTTATATTAGTAGGTTGGCTAGAACCCTTAATTGTACCATTTCATTATAATTGTACCCTTTGTCTCTTATCTGTGTGTGTGTGTGTGTGTGTGTGTGTGTGCACATATACATATATATACACCAAGGAGACCTAGTATTAATATCATCTCATATTATCTTCTGAATTAGATATATTGTAAAAGGAGGTTTCCCCCTTGAAGTGGATTGTATTCATTAACTTTTTATCATTTTTAAGGCATTGGATCATAACAATAAAAGACCATGTTGTGACATCAAAGATTGGGACATATCAAAGAGAAGGGGATTCAAGTACTACATGGTAAGGGTATGGTTGAAGGTATGTCCAATTTCTCTCTAGATTTTGATTTCGGTGAACATTGCTTATATGGGAAGCAGAATTGGGTAAGATTTCCCTCCGGTGTTACGAGGGCAGGGGAAGTATTAGAATTGGTGCACAGGGATGAGTTTGGACATTTGTCGGTTCCATCACTAGGTAAATATGTATACTATGTCTCATTCATAGTTGAATTCTCAAGGAATACATGGATTTATTTCCTAAGGAATAAATTTGAAGCATTGACAAATTTAAAGATTTTAAGGCTCTTGTAGAAAATCAGACATAGAAGAAAATTAAGGTGTTGAGGATGGATAATGGTGGATAATTATTCATTTTGAGGAATTCTATAAAAAATGTGGTATAGCAAGGCAAAATAATACTCCATACACACCTCAGCGAAATGAAGTTGCATAAAGGATGAATAGAATGTTGATGGAAAAATCAGGGAGCATGCTCAATGGTGTCGAGTTAGGACAGGAATTTTGGGCAGAGGAAGCGGATAATGCTTGTTACTTGGTAAATAAATCACCTTCATTAGTGTTGGATGAAAAGACTCCATATGAGGTATGGACTGGAAAGAAACCATCTCTTACACATCTCAAGGTGTTTGGCTGTGATGATTATGTACAGGTTCCAAAGGAAAACAAGAGTAACCTAGATAAAAAAACAAAAAAAGCTAAAAAGTGTATCTTTATTGGCTATAAAGATAGTCTAAAAGGTTATAAGCTTTGGAACCCAGAAACTAAGAAGGTAGTGTATAGTCGAGATGTTTTATTTAGACAAATCAAATATGTTATCAAATAGAAACTCCTACCAAGGGAGGAAGAACCAAAAAAAATAAAGTTGAAGGCTACTGAATAATACTCTATAGAATAACAAGAATCAGAAGAAGAAGAAGAGACTCATACTACAGTATTGAGGAGATTGGTTCTAGAAACAAGGTAACGAAAAAGGTATACTCCACCTGATTTCCATTCAAAATTTGCTTTGTTTATTACTTATGTGTTAATCCCAATAATTTTTGACAAAAATAAAGTGGGGGCCTTTACAAATTTTTGAAATTGTTTCCTTCTCATGCATTTGATTTTGTTTCGCTTGTTTTGAAGGGATGGTTTGACGGTTTTCCTTTCTTGGTTGTTTTTTTCTCACACTTTTTATCATCGATTATTTTTGTCTTAACTTTCATGAGATGATGATTTGGTGATGTAATATACTCGAAACAAAATATTTGATGAAATTCCATCCATGCATCTAGCGTAATGATTCTAATTTTGATGATGGGATTATTGCATCATGTAAACTTGTTTCATCACTTTTTCCTCGCATAAGTAATGATTGAGCCATTTGACTCTTTTTTCTCTCTAGTCATTCAACATTGTTTGTATGCTCATCTGAACTTATTCAAAGTAGTTTCATGCCTCTGTTCATTTAAACTTGGGTTATCATGATGTTTCGACACTCTCATCAAGATTTGGTCTTTAGTGCATAAATTATTTAATTGAGCATTTTTGGCGGATTTGCTATAGCGGGAAAACCCCTCTATGGACTACACCAAGGTTCTAAAGTGCAGGCAGAGCTAACTGTCTAAAGTCTCCTACTTTTTATCAACTATCCCGACATTTCCCCACAATCATACATAAAAGAGAAAGTATAGGGATCCGGTAGGCATACCTTAAACTCCGCATCCGGTGTCGATCCCTTTGCGCTTAGTTGTTTCCTGACTGCAAGTCTCCTCCCAAGGCTGACCTGCATTCACCAAAAGACAAACAAGAAACTACAGGCATTCATTCTATATATGGATTAGTGGGTTAGACATCATAACTGAGAAATGAAAACAAATCATAAAGATTTAAGATGTCATTTGGCGGGATGAAAAAAGTACTTCTTTATATTAATCTAACAAAAGTCGTTTACAACATGAGACCGGCATTGCTCCCCGAACTTGGTCCTGGGATCCTCTTCACCATGCACCAACTACTTCCACGTATTCTTCTCCTCTTCGGTTCTCTCTAGGGAAATGGCAAGGATTTACAAAGGAGGAAGAAGGAATTCTGGCTCAAACTCACAATGTGGTTGCAAAATATTGGGGCAAAGGGGGAATATTGAAATGGGCAAAGTTTCTATGCTCGCGTGCTTCTTTTTAGAATGGGGCCCCAACACCTTATTTTATAGGACAAAAGAGATAGTAACAATTGGGGTGACTAGCTATGGGCTGTCAAACGGTTAAGTAACGACCCGGAAACCCGTATCCCTTTTCAATTTTCATTTTTTGTAATTTTTTGTGAGTGTACGCGGGTTGTAGTAGTGCAGAAAGCGTGTGTACACAGGCAGTAGTGTTGTAGGGTGTGTAAACCTTCAAAATAATGGTTTTTAGAAGATTTGTTCAGTGATGGCTTGGCAAAGATAGCAAGTAAGATGGCTTGATGCAAGGTATGCATGGCTGGTGCATTTTAGGGTTATAACAGATGCCCCCTAATGTGTGAGGTCAGAAGAGCATCTGATGGCCGAAATACATTACAAATATTCACCAATGTACGGAGCGAGTGAGCCTAGGGACCAGAGTTCAGGAGGTTCCATCTGCAAAATAACAATTTGTCTCACCAAGGCGGGCATACCCATGCTCGGGATGAAATAAAATCATGGATACCAATCAAATACACTGCAGATCCATGTCATATAACTATATAAAAGTGTAGCCACGAACAGTACACAACGGATCTACATCTCAAAATCAAAAGATATACATGTATAGTATCCATCTTCAAGAAGCCAAAGACGCATGATGGTTGGAGATGAGGTCTTCAGAGCTTGAGCAACAACTTCAAAATCTTCAAAACTCGGGTAGGAGTGTAATATCAGTGTACAACTTCACTACCCAGAGATCTTCGACGGCTCGTCGGGAACAGACAAGAGGATCTCGATGATCAGGCAGAGAACTTCAGATTTTGAACAAGGACTTGATTGTTCTTTCGGGGTGGTCAGGCATGAGAACAAGAGACAAACTGCAGAAGGGTCGACTCAAGTTTAGTAAAACTTCCCCTAGATGAAAGCACGACAAAAGATGAGACTCGAGAAGAATGGCATTAACATAAGTTCACGATGCAGGAGGCAATGCAAACTCTCCAAATGTTTGGAAGGATAACCAAATGGAGGAGGACACAGCTATATGTAGCGAGAACAGCTTCCTAAGGTCATATTGAATTCTAGAGCTTGACGAACAAACTGAAGGATGTGCTTTGTCCAAGGGTGACTCATTGTGTTGTCAACAAAAAGAAAATACTTTTCCCTTCCTCTTTTTGGGGTATATTTGATTTTTTTGTCTTTTTCAATAATTTTGGGAAGCTTGAAAAAGAATAATAGAATGCTACGTTAAAAAGGAGAATCGAGTGTCACAGACATACTAGTTCCAAGCGCAAGGAACACATTGATGCTCAGAGAAAGGGGACATATGTAGGAAAAGGACACTCGGGAAAAATCCTCCATGGGTCAAGGTGTCAAGATGCAAAGGCAAAGTGCTACAAGGCTTGCGTATAAGGCATGCTTTAGATGGTTCAGTTGAGAGTAACATGGATCCGGCATTAGGCCAAAGACGCGGGAATGCAAATGAGATTAATAAGACACAATGATAACGTCCTTTGATGTAATTTTAATGAGCCTAGAGAAGGCAAGATCGGTGGTTTTTCATTTTTAGAGAGTCTGAAAAAACGTAAAAGAAGACTCCACTGGGGTACCTTTTTCGAAGGTAGTCTAGTCGTTTTGAAAAAGGGGTAAACTAGCACCGAATAGACGTCTATTCAAAATCATTTTAACGAGTGTGACAAAGACAACATCACTCAGAAATCTTTTCATATTTAAGAAGTCTGAAAAGAGCTTAACTATGGACTCTGTAAGGGATGTTCTTCTGGACCAATTTAACGAGTGTGAAGAAACAAGGTCACTCGGCCATATTTTCAATTTTAGGGAGTCTGAAAAGAGATTAACTATGGACTCTGTGGGGGTTCCTTTTCGCAAATTTAGTCCCTCAGGCCCAAAAAAGGGTTAAATCTATACCTGAGAATACTCTTCTAGAGAACCGAGGCTCCTAGAGTATACCTTTGTTCGTACATTTGACCATCCGGACCGAAAAAGGGGTAAACTACCGCTGGACAGACGTTCCTTCGAATTTTAGTTTGGAGAGCGTGAAGGGAAACAAGATTGCTCGGGAATCGTTTCATGTTTAGAGGGTATGAAAAGGGCTTAAAAGAAGACCCGTTGTTTTGGGGAGTCCTAAGGGTGAGGTAAAAAGCGATAATGAATCATGCAAGTGAGGCTCAAACTCATAATCAGGAACAACTAACAAGGACTCCCGAGCCTATAATCATTAACGATGGCATGGACACCAAAATGCAACCAGGATCTACCTAGCGCATCCATGTGAAGGTAGGCTCTACCACTAAATTACAAAACTTCTAGAGCAGGAGCGAGGGTTCTGTGTCGCAATTCGGTGGGATCAATCTTATGGAAAAGCGAAAAAGGCAACGAGGGGCAACAAGTGGAGGTGGAATCCTATCTTACATGCACAAAGTTTGAAAAACGACTTTTTACCAAAAGACCTTTTAAAAATGACCCAACTCTCAAAAGAATTCCCAATACCCAAAGTAACACTTATCGTAACATCCCTTGAGAAACTCAAGAACCATAGTAAACGATTCTCAAGCTAGAAAAAATGACAAAAGGGTCCAAAAAATGACAAAAAGGGGCCAAAAAGGTCTATAAATAGAAGTCGGCAGCTCATTATCACTATTGTAATTTGAGAATTGACAAAAAGTCAAAAAACACCCATTTTCCAAAAGAATTTATTATGGGAGCTTCAGTGGACGAAACGAACTTCCGCTTGGACCAAGTAAGTACAACTTAGCCCCTCTTGCATTTCATTCTTCCTTTTTTGCATTTTTTTTTTTGGGGGGGATGCTAACCTTTAAAGAGGTCATCCCTGCGTGTGCGCGGGTTGTCCAAGCATAGCCCACGTGTGCACGTGGGCAAAAGATATTTTTCCCACGTACACACGCGACTATCACTAAGACAGCCCGCGTACACCCTCCAATCAGTGGAAAAAATAAAAAGGCAAGAGTTAACTTCGCATGACTTTGTCATTTTGCAGGATGTATGTTCATTGGAGAGAGAGGGAGCATGAGGACATTGATTTTTTGGTCTCAGAAGACCTTGTTGCTATCGATGTTTTATCACAATGTGGGTTGTTAAAATTCTTCCGGTGTCCATTTATGAGGGCACAACCCAGGTTGTTGAATGCTTTGATAGATTATTGGCATCTTGACGCAGAGGCATTTATGTTTGAGGGGCAGTCATTGACTCCAATGACTGAAGACATTTACTTCATGACTGGTCTCTCGAGGAGAGGGGATCCAGTTAACTTGCGTACTTTTCTCCCTGGGCCTCACAACATTGAGGAGTTGATTGGACTCCATTGCGAGGTTGGTACTGAGAAAGTAGGTTCTCAGGTGCTCATACACAAGATCAACAACCTATCACTAAAAGTGATAGTTCTTCTCATTGGGTGGATCACTGGATCTACGGATTTACATCAGGCTTCCCAGGTGCACATGCATTGTGCAATACAGTGCTTAAATGCATGTATTTTTTACTGGAGCACAACCATGTTGGATTGCATGAAGAGAAAGATAACAGAGTGTCGGATACGGGAGCACCAAAACTTCGGATTTGGGACTGTTTTATGTTCCTTTTTCTTCGAGAGGGTACCCAGTCTCAGTCCTCGAGAGATGATACGAGGGCAAGAGGCCTCTCTCCCAGCATTGTGCAGATGGGCGGTGTTTTTGTCGCAACAGGGGGGAGGGAGGACCATCAAGGCCTTCGATGATAAATTTTTTGACTGGAAGTCTCGGCATATTCTGGCTATAGAGGACTACCCCTATGTCGGGATCAACTTTTCTAGAGATCCTGACATGCCTATACCTCCTGGAGCGAAGCGAGGAGAGCTAGGTAAGTTTGTTTTTCAAAGTTATTTAATTTTTATTTCTTTTTATATATATCATTTTATGTGTACCAGAGTATCTGACAACTATGTATCTATTATGTACAGATGTGGGACCAGTGTGTCTAGCAGAATTCTCAAGGACTAGACGACGTCCTCGACCAGAGGCAGGACCAGCCACAGTCGCCGAACCAGCAGCAGCAGCAGGGGGACCTCTAGCCGAAGAGGTTGAGAGAGTATTGAAACAGGTGGAGCGGAACCTCACTACGCTCACTCGTACAGTCCCTATGGTGGAGATCAAGGATCTGCCACCATCGATGCAACCTCATGTTGTTGGGGTGCCACGGACCTGGGTCCAGCTCTTCCAGCATTTTTCAAATGTCGTTGTTCACTGCGGCAGGGCCAACAGGCCCCGCCCTTAGCTAGGCTGGACTACTTACATGCAGAGAGCACTGTTTTGTATATTTTTTAGGGCATAAGCCCTGTGACTCTTACTGGACATATTTTTGAGGCACTTGCGCCCACGCATGTACTCTAATATTTTTTTATATATATATGCACATTTACATATTTTTACGTCTTATGGATTACATCTATTTTACAAATGTATTTACATGTGCGTGTGTGTGATTTTCCTTACATGTGTGCAATATGCCAATCTAATACATGATTAGCTAGAGTATCTGTGATTTGATTAAATCTCCTAGAAACATGGATATATGTAATGTAATCAAAGCTTCATTCTAAGATACGTACCCTAAGGAACCGTCGGTGTAGAGTAGGATCGTAAACGTGGTAAACCCCATTTAACTGGGACATAACCAGCTAAGCGTCTAAGTAGACCTAGAGGTGAGAGATACCATGAAACAAAGCGTCATGAAACAACTCTAAGACTGTGTTGTATTCGGCAACATTGTTTATGGCATCACCTAAACAGATACCTCCTGAAGATAGCAACTATCCCTGAGGTGTGAAAATCACCCAAGTTGCAGAAGCAAGCCTCCAAGTGTGTCGGCTAGCACCGTCCGCAAACCCAACGACCACCTCTGATTGACTTGACATCTTTCACAGTGAAAAATATGTAATCAAAAATGACACGTCCATAAAACCAAAAAGAGAAAGGCTAAAAAATGTACAAGAACTATACATATGTACAAGAAGTCACCCAAGGAAACCCACCTACGAGTAATACTTCTTGAGGTAGAGCACATTTCTAGGCTCCGCCAAAGCATTTCCCTCAAAGTCCACCAGACGATAAGTGTCCTTCTTTAGAACCTCCTTCACGATGAAAGGTCTGAACCACATGGGTTTGAACTTGCCTGCCCCCAGGGGGTCCTTATCTTGGTCATAGACTAGGACAAGGTCGCCTTCAAAAAAAATCCGAGGATGAACGGACCGATCATATTGACACTTGACTTTTTGTTTGTAAGCCTCGTTAGCCAAGGCTACATCCCGACGTTGCTCAAGATATAGAAAACGCTCTTCAAGTGGTGACGTGTTTTGCAATAACTATACTGCCAACTTTAGAGAGGGGATATGGCACTCTATATGCAAGACTGCTTCTAACCCGTAAATGAGTTGAAAAGGTGAGAAATAGGTTGCAGTCTAAATAGACATTCGGTAGTCCCATAATGCCGAGTAAAACATCAAATGCCAATTTGACTTGGTCGAATAGATCGTTCATTGTAGAATAGTCTTAAGGAATTTATTCACAGCTTCCACCTGACCATTCACTTGTGGGTAGTAGGGTGACGAATTTTCTTGCCTCAACCCAAGATTTGACGTTAACTCGGACATCATTTTATTCTAAAAGTGACTGCCATGGTCAGTGACAATCTCTCTTGGGACGTCGAACCTTGCTATTATCTGGTTAAACAATAAGAGAGATGTCTCACCATCATATTTAAACATTGGCATAGCCTCGATCCACTTCATGAAGTAGGCTACTTATACGATGATATAATGGTGCCCCCTTGCTGAAGGGGGGTTGCATGTAGCATAATCAATCCCCCACTTTGTGAAGGGGCCCATTGTGATGACGGGAAACATTGGAGCGGGGTGTGCCCTCATCTTTCGAGAGAAGATTTGACATGGATGGCACTTCTTGACTGATTCAACACAATCTTTGATTAATGTCGGCCAAAAATAACCGGCTCATAGAATCTTTTGGGTTGTTTCCAACCCAGACAGATGATCGCCACATGCTCCAGCGTGGAAATCGTTAAGCTCGATTTTCGCTTCTTTATGAGTGAGGCACTGACGAAGGATGCAATCTACACCTCGACAATACAGAGTGTCCTCGAGTATGAGATAGTCCTTGGCATGATGGCGTAGACAACGACGCTCATTGCGAGAAGCAGAGGTGGGGCACTTCAAAGTCTGGAGATAGACTAGTATATCTCCGTACCAGGGGTCCGAAGACGCGGTCAAAAAAATGTCTCCTTTAATAGGCGACTCCTCGGGTATAATATCACCTAATTCGACTGGAAGTTCCGAGATGAGTTCAGCAAAGACCAACGACTTTTTGGATTTTGCCGAAACAAAATCCAAGTCGAATTCCTGGAGGATAACTATCCATCTACTGATCTTTCCGTCGATTACACGTCGTGTCAACACGTATTGAAATGGATTCACAATGGTAATGACAATGGTCTTGCGAAACAAGATGTAATGACGGAACCGCTGGATAGCATGGACTGTTGCCAACACAAGTTTTTCAATGTGGGAATAATTGAGTTCCAGTCCAACTAGGCCTCGACTCAGGTAATAAATCACGTATTGTGAGGGAAAATCATCCTCCTAAACCAATACCATATCGATGGTCGACTCTACAGCGGCTAAGTACAATAAAAAATCTTTATTATAATTGGGTGGTCGAAGCAGAGGGGTATACGTGAGGGCGTGTTTCAACGCTTTGAAAGAGCGTTGAGCGGCTTCATCCCAATGAAAAGGAACATCCTTCTTTAGTAAATGCATGAAACCCTTTGTGATCTCATCAAAGTTTGTGATGAAACGCCATAAGAAGTTCCCTTTTCCCTGTAAACTTTGAAGTTGGGGGATTGTGCACAGGGGAGGCAACTGAACTATCGCCTCAACCTTTAGAGGATTGACCATGATCCCTGTTGTCAAAACTATGAAACCAAGAAGACGACCCGATGTGACGCAAAAACTTCATTTGTTTGGATTCAAGCGAATATGGTAGTAGCGACATCGGTCAAAGATAAGTCGGAGGTGTGTGGGGTGATTATCTCTCTTTCGAGATTGTGACGCTAAATCATCGAGATAAGCCTCGACTATGTGTTTGAGGTCATGGAAAGCAAAATACATGGCCCACTGAAAAGTCATTCCAGCATCTTTCGATAAGCAAATGTACCCCACGGACAAATGAAATCGGTTTTGTGTTGATATTCAGGCTTGATCTGTATCTGATTGTATCCCGAAAAACCATCTATGAAAGAAAATGCCTCACAACCTGCGCATTCATCGACTATCTAGTCAATAAATTGCGTGGGGAAATTATCCTTTGGACAGGCCTTGTTCAAATCATGGAAGTCCATACATACGTGAATCGTACCCTGTTTTTTGTTGACTGGCATGGGATTTGACACCCATTGACTGGCACGGGGTATATAAAACCAACTTTGAGTAGTTTCTCTACTTCAGCCTTAACAACTGTTGCTTTCCTAAGATTAATCGGACAAAGCTTTTGCCGGACCGGCTTGGCATCAGGATAAGTTGTGATTTCATGTTCGACTTTTCTTGGATCTATGCCTGGCATTTCCTCGTAAGACCAGGCAAACACATTGCGGAATTCTTTAAATTTCGAATCTCCTCGAGGGAGCAGTCCACTTCTATCAAGATATTCTCCACGATGCCAGGGTTTTTGGAGATATCAATACGTATCATTTTAGCGATGGTTTCCATAGTTCCCTCAATGTAAACAGCGTGTGTAGCCAACAGATTGATAGGACAAGCCTTATCTCCAGTCATAGTTAGAGTGAATTCTCCTACTTCAATTCTTCTTAACTCTGGGAGAAAATAAGATATGTGATGGAGATCATCCCAGGGTCTATCCGGACTAGTCATTGCCTTAATAATCGCCTCGCCTAAGGGCAATACCAAGTCTAAAAAATCAGTATCGGCGAGGGAACCTTGAGCCCAAATAGGCTCGAGAACCGGATCTAACTCTTGTGCGGGAGTCGGATCGGGGTCAGCGGAATCTTGCTAGAGTATAGAGTACGTTACTTCTATCACAGACAAAGGCATGGCCATGCCATGGTGCCCTGTCCCTTCCATCGTGGCTAATGGGGAAGGAAGAGTCCACGGATCGTTAGAGTAAGTCGTCCAAAACGATGAGATTTGAAAGATTTTAGCCCTATGCTGGTCGGGGACAGCCGATATGTACTAGACATTGTCAGTCGGAGGTGGGTAATCGAAAGTACCCATCAAAGGTGGGCACAAACAAACCCCTACGTTGACGATGTCGAGCTGAGGGTTATCAATCATCGGGACCATGGAGACCCCCGATGAAGGGCCAGGATGGGAGAAGGATAATTGATCAATGGACACGATCCGGCCCTCATGTGGAAACAACAAGACCCAGAAAACTGTCGCAACCACTGCTTGCATAGCATAGGTCCAGCTCCTTCCTAACAAGAGATTGTAGTCGAGAGATGCATCAACCACTTCAGCATCGATGCACACGGTATTCTCCCCTAACTACACAGGGAAAGAGGGGATAATCCCATGTGGTCGAAATGAACGACCGTCGAAAGTAGTAAGAAGAGTAGGTGACGGAGACAAAACGGGTTGGCCAATGGCCTTCCAACACGCCAAAGACATCACGCATGTCAAAGCACCCTCATCAACTATCGTGCGGAAAATGTTCCGGGTAAATGTTTTCATGGTGTAAGCCACTACTATCTGAAATGCTACGTGGTAAAGAAGACGAGGTTTTAAGTTGGTCGTATCAAGCATGATCATTCCCGGATTACAAGTCTCAGCAGATCCTAAGGCAGCTAACAGAGCCTTTCTCTGGAAAGGGCATCTCTGGAGGACTTCCAAAGAAGACATTGCACAAGGGGTTTGTGACAAATCCTCCAACATAAAGTAGTTTTGGGCAGCCCTTGCATTTGGGTTGTGGGAAGATTTCTTGAACAGACCTTTTGGGATGCATGTCATTATTTCACCCAACGTCTTCTCAATTTGGAGAGGAAGATGTGGGTTTTCGACGTCTTTACCCCTCTCAGAGGTGTTTGGCATTTCATAGTTGCGTGTCCTAGTTGTTATGTCAATGTTATCTTTCATCATATACACATCCACGGACGAAGGATTACCCGAAGATGGAGGGGGTCCCTGACTGGCCCCTTCCACGCTCGAAGAGGCTTGAGTTGCATTTTACCCATGTGGAAATGGATTTGTTAACACGGTTGGTTGTTGTTGTGCCAATAACTTATGGGCCTTCGTAAGCTAAGGGCACTGGTGAGTCGGATGGTCTTCCGTGCAAAAATTACACGGATACTTCGACTTCTTCTTTTCTGTGTTGCCCCTGCCAGCATTGTTGGTAGGTTTCTTATCTCCCTAACCCTTCTTTCGTTATTTATTCTTTCCATCAGGTTGTTGGGTGGCCTTCGGGTTTGTTGATTGCACACTTTGTACATCTGACATTTGAGTAGGGGGAGCAGTCGAACCAGTGGTCTAGCTAGTCGTTGTCTATTGTATTGACAATTGTTGCAATTGATTAGACAGTTGATCAGCAAGCTTCGTTTGCACTGAACCAACAATACCATCGGCATGTGGTCCATATCTTTGTCTGGTCTTGTCAAGTATCGATCGCGATGCATCTGGAAAAACTTAGTAAAGTAAACCAGACTGAGAGTAAATCATCTCTAGCTGTTGAGCTCTCATTATCACTTCTTCTTCTGAAAAGACCCCCAAGGTTGCGACATCTTTAGATAACTGGGGTACCAAAGACTTAAGGAACCACTCAAGAAGGAATGTTGGTGGGACTGGTACTTTTATCAAACTATTTCAATGTCTCCATTCTCAGATGTGATCTGAGATATGGTCTAGTTTTGTCTTCTCAAAGTTGGCCAGCAATTCGATGTCGGCGTCGTATCTCATAGGTAATTGGAAATGGTTTAAGAAAGACATTGCCAATTCACCGAAGGAAGAGTATCTCGAGCGATCGAGCTCAATGTACCATTTCGCAGCACTCCCGATGAGAGTGCGTTGAAACAAACACAACTGGATGAAGTCGTTTCTCAAAGAGTTGGACGAGCACCATAAATGGAAGGTAGTCACATGATCGTCTGGATATTCGTTAGGCTTAGCCTCGAACTTTGGAATGTCCTAAGGAAAATTGGTCGGTATAGGAGGCCAACACGGATCGTGACAAATGGGGTCGTTTAATAACCTTGTCAAGTCTGGCAAGTGCAGAGTTGCCAGAAATGGTAATTTGGGTTGTTGATTATAACCAGGGAAAAAGGAGCTTGGAGTTTTGTTGGCACCAGGTTGCCAAGAAAAGTTAGGTTGTTGGCCAAGTTTCTTGTAGTAACCATGGTTGTGACCAGCATGCGGATTCTATGCTTGTTGAGACATCATCAGCTGACTCCCGTAATAGGACGTAAAGGGTTGGGCTTGCATCGCATTCCAAGGATTTTGGGAAGGGTTTCCCCCTGCCGATCTGACAAGAATAGGTCCTGAGCCTTGCCCAGGGTTCCATTGGCTATGGAAGGGGTTTCCCCCGGTCGGCATCCCTGACAAGGGAACTGATCCTTGCCACAGATTCCAAAGTCCTTGTGAGGAAGGAATTCCTAAGTTTTCCCCATGTGCAGGAATAGTACCCTGCATAGGATTTGGTTTTCCATAACCGGGGTTTCCCCCGGCCGAGACGGTAGCTGACGAGAAAGCGTTGTTACCAAATGCGTCGAAAAAAGAGAATGGTGTCAAACCTATCGGCATGCTATAAGAAGGAATTCCTTGACTACCTACTCCAAACGAACTATAGTTTATGTTTGGCCTGGCAGAGTGCTGGTGAGCACTGCCAAGAGAAGGGGACGAAGGAGGTATATGACCCCCTCTGTAAGGAAAAGCGTTATATGGATTTGAAGTGCCCCTCGTGGATCCTTGCAGAGGAGCGTTAGAGCTCCCTGCCCCGAGACCTAAAGTATCTATAGTGGAGTAGGAAATGACAGAGTTTGTATCGAAGCTAGGCATCCTATATGAGAATGGAGGACTTGTCGCACTCTGGGTGAAAGGAGCAGTGATTCCCGCCATAGACGAAATCGGACCATTTCCCAAGGTATAGGCGGTCGAGACCATGGTGGTCTGGACCAGCGACGGTTGGTTAGGAGGCGTAAAAATCCGTGTAGTGACATTCGTGGAGGGAATATGAGAATTCCCTGAAGAAGTAGCAACATTTTTATCCATTGATGCTTGTGTCACTACCTGATGCTCGTAAGGTTTAACCTGCGACGATGGGCGTCAATAGATCGGTGATCGGAGGGTTATACAAACCAAGAGCTTCCGCTCCAAGGTCGGAAATGGTTGTTTCCTCTGGAATCAAATTTTCTCCTCTTGGAGATGGGCCGAGCTCAGTTTCATGTAGCCCAATCGCCTCAAAAGACCCTTGCTGGTCTAGTATTCGCTTTAGTGGTGGCGGGGGTGGGTCCAGATTAATCGGTAGTAGGCCAAGAAGCCTTTGCGACCGGCGGAGCTCCTGATCCTCCATGGTGTGAGAAGATCAATGAAACACTAGGGATTTCTATTAATGTTTAAAGACTAGCACACACTAGAAAAAGCTCCTATGAGATAAGACAAGCAGATCACTAGCTAGTTGGAAGAACAATTACACCAGCCAACACTAGAGAAACTTACCAGTGCAAGTGCAACTCGAATACAGAAGCACCCTCCAGGTATACTCTACAAAGAATGGCCTGATGTCTTCCCTAGGTACCACGGTATACCCCCACAGTCACGTGTGTAAGTCACTAAGAAAAAGGCAACTAGGTTTCCAGCACGCAAACAGTCACCAGGCGGGTACAGTCGATAGTCAGGTGGACTGCAATGAGTAGGGTATCAAGCCTGAAAGCTATCAAGGGTATCAAAATCAAGTGTTCTGGAAGATGATTGAGGACCTCGAACGGATTTGAGACCCATGAAGCTCCGTGGCAAATGCGATCAACGAAATCCCAAGATAAGCCCTCTATATGTGTTCCCCATTATGCTTGGTCCAACTTTGGAGGGGTTATCTCCACTACCTTTCTGCATGCAACCTCGTGTTTAGACTCTGTGTTAGAGGGGGGTCCCGGATAACTTTCACGGTTACTTGAATTTCAAGCACTCCCTATCACAGACTCTTATGTTTGTTTTTGTAGCCTTGAAGAGTTTCCTCTCCAATCCTAAATCAAGGCCCTAGCCTAGACTGGATTTATGGACCCTACAAACACAAAGTATAATAACTTTTAATTAAGCGTTAATTTTAGTGGTTGTCTTAAGTCAAAAGGAATGGAAGTGAAACAAGTGATTTTATTTTTAAGAGATCAAAGAGAAGAGCATAAGATGATACTGAAAACAAACTATTGTTTATTCACAAATAAAGATTTTACAAATTAAAACTCTTTCACCAAAATTTTCGTAACTATTTTTCTCAGATCTTTGAAAAGAAAAACTTAACACAAGATTTCGCTTGACTACGAGCTACTTAATGTACTAAGAATTCAAGTAAAGAACTTAAGAAAACTTTCTTTTTCCTTGGTAAATGAAGCAACTAACCTAAACTACTTTACCAAACAAAGAAATGAAAGATTTTTTTTTATTATTGTTTTATGCTTCAAAACAAGAAATTTGAAAATGAATTCTTTTCTTTTCTTCTAAAGAAAAAAAGGGGGAAATGACGACAAGTCAAGACCAAGAAATGACTTCTGGCCCAATCGCAGATCGCAAGGAGTCACTGACAACACCAAACAGGCAGATCAAAGCAAACTCACCAACTTATCTAAAAACCCTATTAAAGAAAACACAAGAAATCTTTTGATGAAAAGAAAGCTATGTTGAGGTCAGACCTAGGCTACAGACTGCTATAACAGAGACCAGGGCTAGATCAAGAAAACCCCTGAGAAGTGTGACTTCTGATAGGGAAGAGGATGACCGCCTCTTTTTAAAAAAAATTCTCAACACAGGCACGCTACTGACACTTCAGCAGCCTGCATATGTATGTAGGTTTTCCAAAGGCAGGGCGCGTATGTACGTGTGCAGTCCCACTACAGGTTGTGTACACCTCTGCAACTCCTCAAAAAATTGAAAAACAAGTAGCCAAGCACAGGCAGGGAGTACTAGTATGGAAGACCAGAATCCCTTAAAGAAACAGAAGCTTACAAAAACTCAAAAACAATAAATAAACTGATTCAAAAACACCCAAAAGAAATATCCCCAAAGACCCTAGAGGCTTCCCCAGTACGGTCGCCAATTCT
>ML880072.1:0-14326 GCA_009831015.1 Picea engelmannii
TAATTTTCCATGTTTTTTCCAAAAATGTGATTCGCTATTTTAAAAATGATTCGCCTAAATTATATAGGATAAAATTATTTTACCTTAAAAATCGCCAAAAAATTATAAAAACTATATAAAATCCTTAGAAATTTGAATATTTTTACAAAAATATCGCCAAACATTTATAGTAAGCATATGAAGGATTAGTAAGATTCGTCAAGGTTTCTAAACTTCAAAATAAATTTTCATCCTTAAAATCATCCCTATTTAAGCCCCCATGAACAAGGGCGAAAGTCCCGAGAGAGGAGTCGGTTTCGGGGATTCAGAGTTCAGGATTCTGGTAGTCCTGATGACAAGAGATCGGGACACTCCATGGTGAAAGTTCCGATATATATTTGGACCATCCATCCATGGAGGAAACATAGCGGAGATCGAGAGTCCATCAATATTTCAAATACTAGGGATTCGATTTGACAGAGGATTTGTGTCACTGGGAGTCGCGAAATCCCGATTACCGAAACCCTGAATCGGTTAAGTGTGAATAAGTTTGAGAAAGGTGGGATTTAATCGTGACCGTTGATCATCCTTAAAATATCATAATGGTTGATCGTGGGTGAAGGTCACAGCCTTCTATTAGAGGGACATGCGGTTGTCGATCGACATTTCGGTTTTTCGGCACACGGGAAACCAAAGGGCATGAACTCTTGTCTTCGCGAGTCACGAAATCTCGATCACTGAAACCCCGAAATGGTGAGAGGTGTGAATGAGGTTAAGGAAAGCCGAGATTTGATCATGACCATTGATCATCTCGAAAAGATCACAACCATTGATCTTGGTTGAAGGTCATCACCATCGTTCAGAGGGACACGTGGCTGTCGGTCGATGTTTCGGCGTTTCGACACCTGGGAAACCAGAGGGATAGAAAACCTTTCATTTGCGATTCGGGAAATCCCGATGCCCAAAATATCGATATGCGCTATAGTGGAGAGGAGAAGTACTGAAAGAATCTGGACCATCCATCAGAGGAGATGCGTGGTGAGCGGTCAGAGTTTTGGGAAAAGTCCCAAAATCCCGTGGACTGTTGGATCCACACACTTAAGAGTCGTCGATCTCTTACACGAATTTCCATAATGGAATTTGGATATTTAAATGACAAGGAGTCTTGGAGTCATTGCATTTAAAACTCCTGAGTACCGAAACCCTGAAAGGATCCATACCATCAGATCAGGGGAGGCTTATAGCCGTTGATCTCTCTTTGGAGGGAAACTTGGGAGACTTTGTGGTTTTTGGGGATTTGAATGGGAAAGGAATAAGTCATGCATCGTCATTTCCCTAATCATGAAAGACTGGTAAGGGCTTTTCCGGTTTAAGCACGTGGTCACGAAACATGGTCACAAGGACAAGACCCAAATAGGAAACTTGTACTCACCATCCCTTTCGGTGTTTGGCACTTCGCTGTGTCGGGGTTTGCAGAGTCGAAAGACTCAACGCTCTGGTAGCGCTGAGTCACGAAGAGTGAAAAGATTCCATATTTTTTCGACCTGTGGTCGTGACCCATGATCCTATGGGAACAGACAAGGGAAAAGATATCTTACGCTAGACCTCCGTAGACATTTCGGGGGTCTGATCATTGAGAAATCGACAAAAAATTCAATTTCCGTAGTGGGTATGTGACAGTTTCCGCTCGTGACCCAACTTTCACAAGCAATTTTTGGTAATAACTATTTAAGATAGAAGGCACACAATCGCATCTCATCTCAGCTTATCATCCCCAGACGGATGGTCAAACAAAAGTTGTCAACAAGTGTTTGGAAACATATCTGAGGTGCTTTGCCTCTGAAAAAAAACACTAGTGGGCTCAATGGTTACCCCTAGCCGAATGGTGGTACAACACTACATACCATACATCCACTTGCATGACTCCTTTTGAAGTGGTATATGGACAGAAGCCACCTTCAGTTCTCTCATACTTACTGGGTACCTCGAAGGTCCAGACGGTTGACTAAACACTTACAGTCCGACAGGATATTCTTCATACCCTTAAAGAGAACTTGGTCATGGCACATAATTGCATGAAACATCAAGTAGATCAAGGTAGCTTTGAACGTCAATTTGCAAAAGGGGATCAGGTGTTTCTACGACTACAACCATATAAGAAAACTTCCCTCAAGGCCGAGCATTGTCAGAAGCCAGTGCCCAAATTTTATTGTCCTTACACAGTTCTCAAGCGTGTGGGACAAGTTGCATATCAGTTAGGTCTGCCCAGTCAGTCAAAGCTACATCTTGTTTTTCATGTTTCATGCTTGAAGAAGGTGATTGGAACCAAGTGTCGAATTCAAACCAATCTTCCAGAGTTAGCCTAAGAAGGATCCATTTGGCTACATCTAGAAGTAGTTTTGGACCAGCACAAGTGTCATATGCATTAGAGAACCATCAAGGAAGTGCTAGTACAATGGAAAGATATGACTCCGACAGATGCCACTTGGGAACCAACTACCATTATGCAGTAGTTTCCACATCTTAAGCCTTGAGGACAAGGTTTTTTTTAAGGGCACGGACATGTTAAGGTCCTAACCCACACATAGGTAGATCAATGTATTTGGAAGTAATAAAGGTCAATATTAATAAGGCCTTTCAATAAAATATAATAAGGCAGATGTAAGAATACATAATAGAAGCTTTCACTTCTAGAAGGATATTCATCTAGATGCTTCTCTTAATAGACATATTTAGTATAAATAAGGTTCAAGGGTATGAAAACCCTAGCTTGGAGACTATTGTAACAGAGCGCTGCTCGACTGGAGGTTGCCCCTTGAAGAGGCCTATGAACATTGATTTCTGAATCAAAGTGCTATTTCAGTTGTTGTTCTCATATTATTTCTGTGTTATTGTGGAGATTATGCTGGTTATATTACTGTTATTCTGCCATTTCTAGCATTTTATTTATGTTCTGTGTATTTGTTATATCTAGTATCTTACAAAAAGTTTCAATTGACAAATATTTATTTGTGAAGAAAGAAGTAGTTTGTCTCAAATCTGTTCAAGGTCATCAGTCATTTTCCAGAACACTTTCTTTCGATACCCTTGATAGGTTTCAGGCTTGATACCCCACTCATTGCGGTCCACTCGACTGTCGACTGTACTCGCCTGGTGACTGTTCGTGCGATGGCAACCTAGTTGCCTTTATCTTAGTGACTTACACAGGTGATTGCAGGGGTATACCACGGTACCTAGGGTAGACATCGGGCCATGCTTTGTAGAGTATACTTGGAGGGTGCTTCCATATTCGAGTTTCACATGCACCGGTAAGTTGCTCTAGTGTTGGTTGTTGTAACTGTTCTTCCAACTAGATAGTGATTTGCTTGTCTTACCTCATAGGAACTTTTTCTAGTGTGTGTTGGTTTTTAAAACGATTATAGAAATCCCTAGTGTGTCATTGATCTTCTCTCACAGTGGAGGATCATGAGCTCTGCCCTTCGTGAAGGATTTTGGGCCTACCACCGGTTGATATCGAGCCACCCCCGCCACTGCTAAGGAAAAAACTAGACTAGCAAGGGTCTTTTGAGGCGAACAGGTTACAGGAAACCATGCCCGACTCATCTCTGAGAGGAGAACATTCAATTTTAGAGGAACCAATAATTTTGTACCTCAGAGTGCAATATCTTGTTCTGTATAACCCTCCAATCATTGATCTATCGGCGCCCATCGTAGTATAGGTTCAACCTTATGAGAATCAGGTAGTGTCACAAGCAGTGATGGAAAAAAATGTTGCTAATTCTTCAGTGAATACTCATATTTCCTCTACGACTATCACTACAAGGGGTGTTTCGCTTCCTAACCAGCCGTCGTTGGTTCAGACCACTATGGTCTTGACTGCCTCTACCTCAAGCAATGGTTTGATTCCGTATATGGCAGTGATCACTACTCCATTCACCCAGAGTGTGACAGGCCCTCCGTTTTCATACGAGATGCCTAGCTTTGCTACGAACTCTACCTTTCCTCCTCCACTCTACAGAATTTAGGTCTGGGGGAGGGGATCTTGAACACTCCTGTGTAAGGATCCATGGGGGGCACTTCAACTCCCTATAACACTTTCCCTTACAGAGGCAATTGTATACCTCCTTCGTCCCTTTTGCTCGGCGGTGCTCACTAGCACTCTGTCGGGCCGAACGTAAACTATAGTTCGTTTGGAGCAGGTAGTCAAGGACTTCCTAATTATAGCATCCAGGTAGTTTCGACACCATTCTCTTTGTCCGACGTGTTTAGTAACAACGCTTTCTCGTCAGCTGCCATCTCAGCCGGGGGCAACCCCGGTTATGGACAACAACATCCTGTACAGGGTACTTTTCCTACACAAGGGGCAAACTTAGGAATTCCTTCCTCACAAGGACCTTGGAATCCATGGCATGGATCAAATCCTTTGTCAGGGATGTCGACTAAGGGAAACCCCTTCCATAGCCAATGGAACCCTGGGCAAGGCTCATCACCTATGCCCATTGGATCGGCAGGGGGAAACCCCTCCCAAAATCCTTGAAATGTGACACAAGCCTAGCCCTTTACGTCCTATTACAGGAGTCAGCCGATGAAATCTCAACAAGCGCATAATCTGTACGTTGGTCATGGCCATGGTTATTAATAGAACCTTGGCTAGCAACCTAACTTTTCCTAGCAACCTAGTGCTAGCCAAACTCCAGGCTCCTTTTTCCCTGGTTACAATCAACAACCCAAATTACTGTTTCTGGCAAGTCTGCACTTCCCAGACTTGACAAGGTTATTAAATAACCCCATATGTCACAATCCATGTTGGACCCCTATGCCGACCAAGTTTCCTTCGGACATCCCAAAGTTCAAGGCCAAGCCTAACGAAGATCCAGGTGATCAGTGACTACCTTCCATTTATGGTGCTTGTCCAATTCTTTGAGAGATGACTCCATCCATTTGCGTTTGTTTCAATGCACTCACATTGGGAGTGCAGCGAAATGGTACATCGAGTCCAACTGCTCAAGATACTCTTCCTTCAGTGAATTGGCAATGGCTTTCTTAAACCATTTCCAATAACTTGTGATATATGATGTCGGCATCGAATTGTTGGCCAACTTTGAGCAAATAAAAGTGAACCATATCTCAGATCACATCCGAGAATGGAGACGCCAAAAGAGTTTGATAAAAGTGCCAGTCCCACCATCATTTCTGTTAGAGTGGTTCCTTAAGTCTTTGGTACCCAATTATCTAAAGACATTGCAACCTCGAGGGTCTTTTCAGAGGAAGAAGTGATAATGAGAGCCCAACAACTAGAACTGATTTACTCTTAGTCTGGTTTACTTTAAAAAGTTTTACCAGATGCACCACGGTCGATACTTGACAACACCAGACAGAGATCTGGACCACATGCCGATGGTATTGTAGGTTCAGAACAAATGAAGCCCGTTGATTAGTAGTTGAATCAATTGTAGCAATTGGTAATACAATAGACAAGGATCAGCCAGACCACAGGTTTGGATTCTCCCCCTACTCAAATGTTGGACATACACAGTGTGAAATCGAAAAACCTGAAGGCCACCCAACAACCTGATGGAAAGAAGAAACAATGAAGGAAGGGTAAGGGGGATAAGAAACCTACCAATAATGTTGGTGAGGGAAACATTGAAAATAAAAAGTCGAAGTATCCTTGTAATCTTTGCAAGGAAGACCATTCGACTCACCAGTGCCCTCAGCTTGTGAAGGCCCAGAAGTTATTGTCAAAATTTACCTAAAGCCTCTTCAAGCACGGAAGGGGCCGGTCAGGGACCCCCTCTGTCTTCAAGTAATCCTTCATCTGCAAATGTGTTCATGATGAAAGGTAGCGTTGACATAGCGACTAGGACACACGCTTACGAGATGCCAAACACCCCTGAGAAGGGTAAAGAAGCCGAAAACACATCTCTTCATATCCAGATTGAGAAGACGTTGGGTGAAACAATGACATGCATCCCCAAAGGTGCGTTCAAGAAATCTTCTCACAACCCAAATGCAAGGGCCACCCAGAACTACTCTGTGGTGGAGGGTTTGTCACAAACCCCTTGTACAATGTCATCTTTGGAAGTCCTCTAGAGCTGCCCTTCCCAGAGAAAGTATTTGTTAGCTACCTTATGATCTACTGAGATTTGTAATCCGGGAACGATCATTCTTGATGCGAATGATTTAAAACCCTGTCTTCCTTACCACGTATTGTTTTAGATAGTAGTGGCTTACACCACGAAAAATTTTACTCAGAAAATTGTCCGCACAGTTGTAGATGAGGGTGCCTTGACATGCGTGATGTCTCTGGAATGTTGGAAGGCCATCAGCTAACCCATTTTGTTCCGTCACCTACCCTTCTTACCTCTTTCGACAGTCTTTCATTTCGACCACATGGAATCATCCCTTCTTTTCCCATGTAGTTAGGAGGGAATACCATGTGCGTCAAAGTTGAAGTGGTCGATGTGTATCTTGACTACAATATCTTGTTAGGAAGGAGTTGGACCTACTCTATGCAAGCAGTGGTCATGACAGTTTTCTGGGGCTTGTTGTTTCCACACAAGGGTTGGATTGTGACCATTGATCAATTATCCTTCTCCCGTCCTGACCCTTCATTGGGGGTATCCATAGTCCTGATGATTGATAACCTTGAGCCCGACATCGTTAATTTAGGGGTTGGTTTGTGCCCACCTTTGATGGGTACTTTCAATTAGCTGCCCCCGACTGATAATTTCCATTATATGTTAGCTATCCTCTACCAACCTAGGGTCGAAATACTTCAAATCTCATTGTTTCGCATGCCTTACTTTAATAATTTGTGGACTCTTCCTTCCCCATCAGCCACGATGGAAGGGATAGGGCACCATGGCATATCCATGCCTTTGTCCATGGCAGAAGTTGCATACTCCATAGTCCAGGAAGCTTCCACAGACTCCAATCTAACTCCTGCACAAAATTTAGATCCGATTCTTGAGCCTATATGGGCTCAAGGTTCCCTCATCGATACTGATTCTTTAGAATTATTCTTTCCCTCAGACGAGGTGATTATTGAGGTAATGAATTGTCCGGACAGACCCTGGGATGATCTTCATCACCGATCTTACTTCCTTCCATGGTTAATAAGAATTGAAGCAAGTGAATTCACTCTGACTATGATTGGAGATAAGGCTTGTCCTATCAATCCTTTGACTACACAGGTTGTTTACACTGAAGAAAATATGGAAAACATTACTCAAATGATACCTATCAATATCTCCAGAATCCCTGGCATCGTGGAGAATATCTTCGAAGGAGTGGACTGATCCCCCAAGGAGATTCAAATCTACACAGATTTATTTAAAGAATTATGTGACGTGTTTGCTTGGTCTTATGAGGAAATTCCAGGCATAGATCCAAGAATTGTCGAACACGAAATCAAAACATATCCTGATGTTAAGTCAATCTGGCAGAAGCTTCGTCCAGTCAATCCTAGAAAAGCAAAAGCTATTAAGAATGAAGTAGAGAAACTATTCCAAGATGGTTTCATCTACCCCGTCCAATTGACTCAATGGGTGTAAAATCCCATTCCAGTCAACAAAATATAGGGTACGATTCGCGTATGTATGGACTTTCATGATTTGAACAAGGCCTGTCCAAAAGATAATTTCCCCACACCATTTATTGACCAGATAGTTGATGAACGCGCAGGTTGTGAATCCTTTTCTTACCATTTCCATCTGCTTCCATCTGTCCATGGGGTACATTCTCTTATAAGAAGATTCCTTTTGGTCTGAAAAATGTTGGAGCTATGTTTCAGTGAGCCATGTCTTTTGATTTCCATGACCTCAAACACATAGTTGAGGCTTATCTCGATGACTTAGCGTCACGATATCACAAGAAAGATGATCATCCTGCACACCTCTGACTTATCTTTGAGCGATGCCACTACTACTAGATCCTCTTGAATCCAAACAAATGTTGTTTTTGCATCACATCGAGTCATATTCTAGGTTTTATAGTTTCGACAATAGGGATCATGGTCGATACTCTAAAGGTTGAGGCAATAGTTCAGTTGGCTCCCCCTGTGCACAATCCCTAAGATTCAGAGTCTACAGGGAAAAGCAAACTTTTTATGGCGTTTCATCGCAAACTATGTCGAGATCACAAAGGTTTTCATTCGTTTATTGAAGAAGGGCGTTCCTTTCCATTGGGACAAAGCCGCTCAACACTCTTTTGAAGCGTTGAAACACACCCTCACATCTACCCCTCTGCTTTGGCCACCCAATTATAATAAAGATTTCTTATTGTACTTGGCTACTGTGGAGTCGACCATCGGTATGGTCTTGGTTCAGGAGGATGATTTTCTCTCAGAATATGTGATTTATTACCTGAGCGGAGGTTTGGTTGGACTAGAACTCAATTATTCCCACATTGAAAAACTTGCGTTGGCAGCAGTTCATGCTGTCCAACGGTTCTGTCATTACATCTTGTTTCGCAAGATTGTCGTCATTGTTGTTGTGAATATGTTTCAATACATGTTGACATGACGTGTAATTGGAGAAAAGATCAGTAGATGGATATTTATCCTCCAAGAATTTGACTTGGATTTTGTTTCGGCGAAATCCAATAAGTCGTTGGTCTTTGTGGAACTCATTTCAGAACTTCCAGTCGAATTAGGTGATGTTATACCTGAAGAGTCTCCTATTAAAGGGGACATGTTTTTGATCGCATCTTTAGACCCTTGGTATGGAGATATACTATTCTATCTCCAAACTTTGAAGTTCCCTACCTCTACTTCTCGTGATGAGTGTCGCCAGATAGGCCATCAGGCCAAAAACTATCTCATACTCAAGGGCACTCTGTATCGTCAAGGTGTAGATTGCATTCTTCATCGGTGTCTCGCCCATGAAGAAGAAACAATCGTGCTTAGCGATTTCCACACTACTGCATGTGGCGATCATTTGTTTGGGTTGGAAACAGCCAAAAATATTCTATGAGTTGATTACTTTTGGCTGACATTAATCAAATATTGTGTTGAATCGGTCAAGAAGTGCCACCCATGTCAAATCTTCTCTTGAAAGATGAGGGCACACCATGTTCCCATGTTTCCCGTCATCACAATTGGTACCTTCACCAAGTGGGGGATTTATTACACTACATGCAACCCTCCTTCCACAAGGGGGCACCATTATATCATCGTAGCAGTAGACTACTTCAGGAAGTGGGTTGAAGCTATTCCAACGTTTAAATATGATGGTGAGACTGCAACTCTCTTTTTGTTTAACCAGATAATAGCAAGGTTCGACATCTCGAGAGAGATTGTCATTGACCATGGCAGACACTTTCAGAACAAAATTATGTTTGATTTAACATCAAATATTGGGTTGAGGAAAGAACATTCATCACCCTACTACCCACAAGCGAATGGTCAGGTGGAAGCTGTGAATAAATCCCTTAAGACTATCTTACAATGAATGATCAATTCGGTCAGGTCAAATTGCCATTTGATGTTGTACTTGGCATTATCGGCCTACCGAACGTCTCTTAAGATTGCAATCGGTTTCTTGCCTTTTCAACTCGTTTACAGGATGGAAGCAGTATTTCCTATAGAGTGACAGATCCCCTCTCTAAAGTTGGCAGTACAGTTATTGCCAGACACTTCACCGCTTGAAGAGCATTTATTATATCTTGAGCAGCTCAATGAGAAGCATTGGGATGCAACCTTGGCTAACAAGGCTCACAAACATGAATTCAAGTGTTAGTATGATTGGTTTGTTTGTCCTCGGATTTTTTCTGAAGGTGACCTTGTCCTAGTCTGTGACGAAGATAAGGATCCCCTGGGGGTAGGAAAGTTCAAACCCATGTGATTCGGGCCTTTCATCGTAAAGGAGGTTCTAAATAAGAGTGTTTATCTTCTGGTGGCTTTTTAGGGAAATGCTTTGGCGGAGCCTAGAAATGGGCTCTACCTCAGGAAGTATTACTCATAGGTGGGTCACCTTGGGTGACTTCTTGTAACATATGTATAGTTCATGTACATGTTCTTTTAGTTTTTGTCTTTTGGTTTTATGGACATGTCATTTTTTATGTCATGTTTTTCACTATGGCAGATGTCAAGTGAATCAGAGGTGTTCATTGGGTTTGTGGATGACGCTAGCCGGCACACTCGGTGGCTTGCTTCCGTAGCCTGGGTGATTTTCACACCTCAAGGCTAGTTTCTATCTTCAGGAGGTATCTGTTTAGGTGAAGCCACAAACAATGTCGTCGAATATAGTGTAGTCTTAGAGTTGCTTCATGACTCTTTGTCGCATGGTATCTCTCACCTCCGGGTCTACTTAGATGCTCAGTTGGTTGTCTCAGTTAAATGGGGTCTAACGCATTTATGATCCCACACTACACCGACGGTTCCTTAGGGTACATCTCTTAGAACGAAGTTTTGATTACATTACGTATATCCATGTTCCTAGGATATTGAATCAAATCATAGATACTCTAGCTAATCATGAATTAGATTGGCATATTGCACACATGTAAGAAAAACCACACACACATACAAATACATTTGTAAAATAGATGTAATCCATAATACATAAAAAAGATAAAAAAAAATCCATATATATATATATATATATCAAATTAAATGGGTTGGTGCAAGCACCTCAAAAATAATTCCAGTCAGAGTCAGGGGGCTTATGCCCTCCAAAATATACAAAAGGTTCTCCCGGCATGTAAATAGTCTAGCATAGCTAAGGGCGGGTCCTGTTGGCCCTGCCGTAGTGAACAATGGCATTTTCCAAACGCCGGAAAAGCTGGAACCGGGTCTCTAGCACCCCAACTACGTGAGGTTGCATCGACGGTGGAAGGTCCTCAATCTCTACCATTGGGACTATGTGAGTGAGCGCAGTAAGGTTCCGTTCCACCCGTTTCAAAATTCTATCATCCTATCCGGATGGAGGGCCCCGTACTGTTGTTGGTCCTACCTCTAGTTGAGGATGTCGCATGGTCTTCGTGAAATCTACTAGACTCACTGGTCCCACATATGCACATAACGGATACATACTTGTCAAATACTCTAGTACACAAAAAAAATGATATATATATAAAAGAAATAAAAATTAAATAACTTTGAAAAAACATGCATACCTAAATCTCCTCGCTCTACTTTGGGAGGTACGGCCATGTCAGGGTCCCTGGAGAAGTCGATCCCGACATAGGGGTAGTCCTCTATCACTGGAATTTGTCGAGACCACCAGTCAAAATAAATTTCATTGAAGGCCTCAATGGTCCTCCCCCCACCCTGTCACAGAAACAATGTCACCCATCTGCATAGTGCTAGGAGAGTGGCCGTGTGCCCTCATACCATCTCTTGAGGACTAAGATTGGGTACCCTCTAAAATAAGAAAGAGTACAAAAAGGTCCCAAACCCGAAGTTCCTATGTGCCCGCACTCGACAATCTGTCAACTATCTCTTCATGCATGTCAGCATGGTTGTGCTCCTGTAAAAAAATTGTGCATTTAAGCACTGAACTGCACAATGCATGTGCACCCAGGAAGCCTGATTCAAAGTTGTGGATCCAGTAATCCTCCCAATGAGTAGAACAATCAATTTTAATGGTAGGTTGTTGATCTTGTTTATAGGCACCTAAGAACCTACTTTCTCAATACCAACCTCGCAATGGAGTCCAATCAACTCCTCGATGTTGTGTGGCCGGGGGGGAAGTGCGCAAGTTGACTGGATCCCCTCTCCTCGAGAAACTAGTCAGAAAGTAAATGTCCTCAATCGATAGAGTCAATGACTGCCCCTCGAGCATGAATGCCTCTACGTCAGGATGCCAGTAGTTTATCAATGCATTTAGCAACCTGGGTTGTGCCCTCATAAATGGACACTAGAAGAACTTTAGCAACCCGCATTTTGACAAGACAACGACAACAACGGGGTCTTCTGAGATCAAAAAATCAAATTCCTCATGTTCCCTCTCTCTCCAATGAACATACATCCTGCAAACACAAAAAACATGGAGAGTTAACTCTTGCATTCCTTTTTTTCCCACTTATTGAGGGTGTATGTGGGTTGTATTGAGGAAAGTCGCGTGTACACACGGGTAGTTTCTCTTCTACCCACGTGCACACATGGGTTGTTCTTGGACAGCCCACGTACACGCAGGTCCGACCCTTTTAAAGGTCAGTGCCCCCTCAAAAAATAAAAAGAAATACAAAAAGGAGGAATGGAAATGCAGGAGGGGATAATTTGTACTTACTTGGTCCAAGAGAAAGTTTGTTTCATCCACTGAAGCTCCCATAATCAACTCTTTTGATAAAGGGGTGTTTTTTGACTTTTGGTCAATTCTTAATTTGTAATAGTGATAATGAGCTGCCAAAATTCTATTTATAGACTTTTTTGACCCTTTTTGTCATTTTTTCGAACCCTTTTGTCATTTTTTCTGACTTAAAAATCATTTAGTATGGTTGATGAGTTTCTTATGGAATGTTATGATAAGTGTTACTTTGGTATTGGGAAACTTTTTGGAGAGTTGGGTCATTTTAAAGGTCTTTTGGTAAAAAGTCGTTTTTTCAACTTTGTGCATGTAAGTTAGGTTTCCACCTCTACTTTTTGCACCTCGTTGTCTTTCTCACTTTTCCATAGATCAATCCCACCGAATTGTGACACGGAACCCACACTCTTTCTCTAGAAGTGTCATAATTTAGTGGTGGTGTCTACCTTCACATGGATACCCTAGGTAGATCTTGGTTGCATTTTGGTGTCCATGTCGTCACTAATGACTATAGGCTCGGGAGTCCTTATTAGTTTTTTCTGATTATGAGTATGAGCCTCATTTGCATGATTCATTATCACTCTTGACCTCACCCTCGGGACTCCCAAAACACAACGGGTCTTCTTTTAAGCCCTTTCCAGACCCTCTAAATATGAAAATATTGTCGAGTGATCTTGTTTCCCTTCACACTCACTAAACTGAAATTTGAAGGCATGTTTGTCCAGTGGTATTTTACCCCTTTCTTGGTCTAGATGGTCAAAAGTATGAACAAAGGTATACTCGAGGAACCTTAGTTCTCTAGAAGAGTATTCTCAGGTATAGATTTAACCCTTTTTCAGGCTTGAGGGACTAAAACTTACGAAAAAGGAACCCCCACGGAGTCCATAGTTAATCTCTTTTCAGACTCCCTAAAATTAAAAAGATAGTCGAGTGACCTTGTTTCTTCACATTCGTTAAATTGGTCCAGAAGAACATCCCTGACGGAGTCCATAGTTAAGCTCTTTTTAGACTCCTTAAAAATGAAAAGATTGTCGAGTGATATTGTCTTTGTCACACTCGTTAAAATTATTTTGAATAGACTTATGTTTGGTGCAATTTTACCCCTTTTTCGAACCTACTAGACTACCTTTGAAAAAGGTACCCCAGTGGAGTCTCCTTTTATGCTTTTTCAGACTCTCTAAAAATGAAAAACCATTGTGCTTACCTTCTCTGGGCTCGTTAAAATCACATCGAAGGATGTCATCATTATGTCTTATTAAATGCATTCTCATTCTTGTGTATTTAGCCTAATGTTGGGTCCATGTTTTTCTCAACTAAACCATCTAAAGCATGCCTTATATGCAAGCCTTGTAGCACTCTGCCTCTACATCTTGACACCTTTACCCATGGAGAATTGTTCTCAAGTGTCATTTTCCTTCATATGTCCCCTTGCTTTGAGCATCAATGTGTTCCTTGCACTTGGAACTAGTATATCTGCGACACTCGATCCTCCTTTGTAACGTAGCATTCTTTATTCTTTTTCAAGCTTCCCAAAATTATTGAAAAAGACTAAAGAAAAATCAAATATACCCCAAAAAGAGGAAGGGAAAAGTATTTTCTTTTTGTTGACAACACAATGAGTCGCCTTTGAACAAAGCACATCCTTCCATTTGTTCGTCAAACCTTAGGATTCAATATTGACCTTAGGAATTTGTTCTCGCTACATAGAGTTGTGTCCTCCTCCATTTGGTTACCCTTCCAAACATATGGAGAGTTCTCTTTGCCTCCTGCATTGTGAACTTATGTCAATGCCATGCTCCATGAGTCTCATCTTTTTTCATTATTTTGTCTAAAGGAATTCTTACTAAAATTGAGTCGGCCCTTCTGCATTTTGTCTCTTGTCCTCATTCCCAACCACCCCGAAAGGCCAATCAAGTCCTTGCTCAAAATTAATGAAGTTCTATGCCTGATCATCAAGATCCTCTTTTCTGTTACTGACGAGCCATCAAAGACCTCTGGGTAGTGAATTCGTACACTCATATTACACTCCTACCCAAGTTTTAAATATTCTGAAGCTGTTGCTTGAGCTTTGAAGATCTCATCTCCAGCCATCAGGCATC
>WSFP011479081.1:0-16477 GCA_009831015.1 Picea engelmannii
TTTATCATCTTGATTAGAAAACATTGTCCAAGTGTTCCCATAACCAGAACAACTTAGTTTTTCAGTTCTTCTTCAAAACCATAGAGCCTCGTGCACTCCTCTTCTTTCTGAATGGTCCTCCAACCCATTCGTGCATCCTTCTTCTGCCCTCTGCCCCCATGATTTTCCTTACTTTTATTTCCTTTTCCAGCAAGATTTTGTGGGTCAGGTCAGGAAGTTTCCAGATGGGTATGTTTCCCATCTCCTCATTGACTCATGAGGAATACTTCCCAACTACCATCCTGACTGGTAATTAAGTTTTTTTCTAGGCCGAAAGAATATTTTGGGTCTACACAATTTATATCCATCAAAGTATCGGCTCGACAAGAGTCATCTCACCATTATTGGTTCCCTTACCATCCTTCTCACACATCATGATCTATCTAGAAACCCTCTTTCAGTAGTCATGCCACAATTTCCTTTCATTAATTAACAAAATATATACATTACCTTCTATAGCAAGGTTCATTGTCTATCCATCATTCACATGACATATCTGTCCAGAGTCTTGTTCACAATAATAATAATATTTACAATCTAGGGGAAACAGGGATGGTTCATTCCCCTCCCCCTTAAAAAGGAACATCGCCCTGGTGTTCTACCCACCACTGTGGTTTTTATGTACAACAGTGAACAAAAATGGGTAAGTTTGTTTCATGGCATCCTCCAATTCCCATGTAGCTTCATCTCGACCAAAGTGTTTCCACTGCACCTTGACATGGGCAATGGTTATGTTCTTGAGCGGAATTTCTTTCCTATCTAGTATGCATTGTGTTTCTGGTAGGAATTCTCCCTCTTATTCCACCTGGATCACAGACTATTCAATCATATAATTAGAATCATGTATATATTTATTCAATAATGAAACATGGAAAACATTATGTGTTTTTGTTGTGGGAGGAAATGCTAGTCTATATGCTACAAGTCCCACTATGTCTAGAATTTCAAAGGGTCCAAAAAATCGAGTTTCTAGCTTGGCACAAGTTCCCATTCTTAAGGAACTTCTTCTTGGTCTTATTCGTAGATACACATGATCCCCTACTTTGAACTCCCTAGGAGCCCTATTTTTGTCTGCATATCTCTTCTGCCTATCATGAGCTATCTTCATATTCTGTTTTATCTTAACTATTTGTTGGTCCATTTCTTTTAATAGTTCTGGCTTAGGGGTTATTCTATCTACTGGATTATTCCAGCTGATCAGAATGTTGCGTTGTCTACCATAGAGAGCCTCAAAAGGGATCATCTTCAATGACTCTTGATAGCCATTGTTATAATCAAATTATATCAGTGGTAAGTAGTCTTCCCACTTCATGCGCTGATGCATAACATGCATCCTTAACATGTCCTCTAATACTTGATTTACCCTCTCTATTTGTCCATCAGTTTGAGGGTGATAGGTTGTACTTAATAGTAATTCTGACTCAAAACCAACAAACATAGATTTCCAAAAGTTCGAAGTAAATTTTGTGTCCATGTCAGATATGACATCCTTAGGCATGCCATGCACTTTAAATATTTATTTCTAGAATATATTGGCAATATCTATTGCCTTGCAAGTTGACTTCACATGAATAAAGTGAGAAACTTTGCTCAGCTTATCCACAACTACCATAATGGAATCATTATGCTTGGTTGATTTAGGCAATCTGGTGATAAAATCCATGGAGATGGTTTCCCATTTCCACTCTGGAATTGGTAGGGGCTGCAGCAGTCCCACTGGATACATATGCTCCACCTTAACCTGTTGACATTCTAAGCATTTAACCAAGTAGTTAGTTATTTTCTTCTTCATTCTCGGCCAATGAAATAGTTTCTTAATGGCTATGATCATTTTCTGATAACCAGGGTGACCAGTGTATGGTATTTTATGTAGTTCATTCAGTATGAACCTCTTCAAGTCGTCTCTATTTGGGATATGCAACCTACCCTTGTAAGTTAGAATGCCATCATTCAACATTTGATAACTCTCATACTTCATCCATGTGGGCTCTTGCTCTAGGCATGCTTTCACATTTTTGAAAAGCGCATCTACTTATTACGCACTTCTGACTCTCTCCTTGATGTTTGATTCATAAGTCATCACAATTACCAAGTGAATAACTTTCATACTTCTAATGAGGGCATCAACCACTCTATTTTCCTTTCCCTTGATATGTTTGATTTCAAAATCAAATTCACTAAGGAGATCCATCCACCTAGCTTGCCTAACATTGAGTTTGGGTTGGTCAAAAAAGTATCTCAACCCACTGTGGTCTATCATAAGTATGAATCTCCTGCCTAGGAGGTAATGCCTCCACATATTTAAAGCATGTATTATGGCAGCCAATTCCAAGTCATGTGTCATATAGTTGATTTCATGTTCATTCAATTTTTTGGATTCATAACACATCACATGCCCTTCTTGTTATCACTCTGTAATTTCCAGAGGTTGTAAAAGAAAAGATAGAGTTAACTACCAAACCACTTTGGAAGCTGGGATCTAGTCTTGCCAGCTTAAGAGAGGGATCTCTCTATAGGATTTAGATTTGTTTGAGTTTTAAAATGTTAGGCTAGTTATGACAGTTCGAGTTTTTGTTTGTTTGTTTGAAATAATTCGCTGAAAGAATGCTTAAATTTACATTGGGCTATGGGGTCTGTATTTACAGATGAGGATCAGTTTTAGAATTTTATGAGGTTGTCTCCATGGGGCAGGGTAGTAAGACTATTGGATATATTGGAATTAAATGAAATGAATAAGAGGGAAAATAGGGTAAAGTCCACTAAGCAAAGGAGTAGTTAATAATTCCTTCACTTAGTTTCATATGAACAACATGAAGATCATTAAAAAACCAAATACAGGGTATACTGAAATAAATTTTGTTCTTTAGAATTTCTTTTAATGATTAGAATTTAGAAAAACATGCAATGATCACAGAGAATGAAAAGACATTTGACAAAGAAGGTTATCACATCACCAACAATCTGACACAAGAATCATGTGAATAAGCCTCTTTTGTTATTGGTTGATCCTTTGAGAAATTACATAGTATCTCCTGGCCGCCAAAAATCAACCCATAATACTTCGAAGAGAGAAGTATTTATAAAACTATTTACATCAGATCGTGTCATAAATTACTAGGATATTATGGAGGAATATATAACTAACTAGATCTCTAAAATACAAAATATAGGGATTTGTTTATTTGCTCGGATCCCTTGTGTTGATTTGGTGGAAGTGGTTGGTGACTCATCCCTTTGACTTTGGTTGGTTTCTCCATGCTAACTAGAACATTAAAACTGTCTCTACTCAAGTAAAGCGCATAGATCTTCCCACCTATTTTTACCTGGGATGGAAACTTTAAGTAATTTCCTGCATATCTCATCCATTTCTATATATTTGGCAAAGGTAGGCTTAGTGATGAAGATATGTTTAATCTCATGTTGAATACTCAAGTCTAACTGTAGGGTCTCCGGGAAAGATTTATCAGTAATGCTTCTTTGTATCCCTGTAAACTTTGAACTGTCCTTTGCCACTGTGCTCATTTTCTGATTGTAATCAGATGGAGTGATCAATTTGTCATTAACTACTAACAATCCAGGAAGCCCTTTCTTGTGTATCACCTCAAACTTACTGAAGAATCTCTGCACACCTATGTCCATCACTTGAGCTTTTTCTTCCAGCTAAAACATCAATCCTTTCTTGGTTAGGACCTTCTTGATCTCAAGAATGGTCTTTGTTTTGTCCTCGATTTCTAGTTCTTCTAACTCCTGCTTGTTTTTGGAGTTTAGAAATCTCATGAGTTCAGTGGCCTTTGTAGGTCTTTCTCCTAATTCTTATTTTATGATCTCAATTGCTCTCCTGGCCTTCTGTACTAACTCATGTTGTTCAAATATGATCTGTATGGATGGCCAAATTTCTGACATTGACTTGTTGATATCTACCTAAATATTTTCCTTAGCTTGGCCTAAGGTTTTTGCCATGGCAGTCTCTTTCTCTAATTCTTGTAATTGTTGCCTAAGCCTTTGAAACTTATGCATCTTTGTTTGGTGACTAGCCTAGAACATTGACTTTAACTCCTGCAATTTATTTACCTATTCCTATAGTTTTATGATCTCTTCCCCTTGGATGGACATGTCTTCAATGGATTTTACAAGTTTGTCAGATGCATCTGAAACTTGTACTGGGATTGGTGATGGAATTTATGTTGATGTGGATGCTTCTACTGTTCTAATTCCTATCAAAGGGACTGCCTCCAGTGGGATCATGGCCATATGCACATTCTGTTCGTTTTCCTTTATCAACTTATCCATTTATGCTTCCATTTCTCTTATTTGTGCATTATGTTCCATTATTAGCTTCAACATTTCTTCTATGTGGCCTTCAGTCTCAAGGACTTCTTTGGCTTGTGAATATTATGTAGCTAGAAGCTTCAGCTGCTTTCTTAGAGATGTTATATCAGCATTCTTATTTTTTAACAATTCCTCTACTTCATTGACATTTGTTGGGTCATACCCAATCTTCAGCACCAATCCTTTTAATGATTTGATTTTGTTGTCCTTGGCCAAAGAAGAGATCTTCTCTAGCTTTAATTGGGATTGAATATTGTTCAGGGATACCTGCAACTTTGAAGCAATCATTGAGGTATTTGTCAATGTATATAATATCATCTCTCGTGTATACCTATGCATATCCATCTAGTCCACTGGATGGACATCCTTTACATCAAACTCAAAAGCAGTCTTCTTATAGTCTGCAATTGTTTTAGGATGGGGAACTTGTACTTGAAAGAATTTCATTTTAATTCATCCTCTTTCTGTGTCAAAGGCTGACAACAGTCTGTGTTGAGAAGTTGAGGTCAACTTCCAGAACTGAGCATAGGTGTTACCGTTGAGGAGCTCATTTCTTTGCTTGATTTGTTTATACTTGTCAAAAATGTTTGAATCTATTTTCCCATGAGTTGATTCAACTGTCAGAGTAGTGTCTCGGTATCTTTGAGATGTTGGTGATGATGTAGACACTATAAACTGACTACCTGAAAAGGTTGAAGAGTGTGGCCCCTCCAAAACTATGGTGGGCTGCATTTCTCCTTCCTTGAGCAAGTTTAGTGTATGACTGGTCTTGGCCCTCTTTCTGTAAACTTGGAAATTATCGGCTAATACCTTTGTGACATAAGGAGAAACATCCTCTCTTGATCTCTTCTCTACTTTCTTTTGGGGTGTGTTGGTATGTGAAGCAGTTACAAGGGCAGGTTGTTCCTCTGTTTCTAGCAATGTGTTCTCCTACGACTATGTTTGGTTCATGTATTTCTCCACCTCTAGCTTATGTGTGTGAGCATAAGGAGTGTTTTTTTGTTTGACTCTAAGCTCCGAAATGACACCAAATGGATCATATGCCCAAGTTTAACTCAGATTAAACCTCATTTGTTTCAAGACGTTATCTGCTTCTTCTCCTACTTATCTGTTGTAGCAAATGAAAGGGCCAATTTGAGCCTTGATCCCGAGCTGAGACTTCTTCTTTGCTGCAACAAAGTGAATGTCATCTGAATTCACCATTTTCCTTATGTATTCTAATGCAAAAATCCTCACAGGGAGGTATTTGGGAAATCTATAAGGAGGCATCTCACATCCATATACTCTTATCTCTGTGTGGTTTTGATATAAGTACCAATCCCCTGTCTTAGCTTGGTCAGAAAGGTGCAATATTCTCTTAATTTCTTCATTGATACTTGGCTCTATGTTGTTGTTCAGCATGCAAATGATTGGGTGAAAGAACTGGTCTATGTAGTCTTTGAAGTTGTACTCTGTTGAATTTTTCCTCACCGATGAGGTCCATGAGGTCACTGACTGTGGGCTTCCTTCCTATTTTAATTTCTGAAGCGCACAAGGAAACCTATCTGATTGTAAAAATAAGAACATGTAAACCAAAACTGAGGAATATATGAACATTCCTTCAGTAGGAAACCTGAATAGCTAATCATGAATGTTATCAGCCATAAATTGACTGAAATTGAATTTAACTGAAACTCTTTCTTCTGTGGAAAATATAGATAGAAAACCTAGAATAGGCTTATCTACACATTCATCTGAGAAATAACCTAACAGGTAAGAAACCATGGAAATGATATGGTTGGATTTGACAGTGAAGATGGAGGATAAGTAAGGTGGATTTTTCTTGGGTAATTGAGCATCCTCAGGGAGAAAAATCTAAAAAATTTGGGCTCTTTGGGGGAAGGTGAGCTTCTAGTATAGTTCATTTAGAGCTTCAATGGAAAACATGATCACAGAGTCATTTCTTGGGATTTGCAGCATCGAGTCAATGGCTTCAAGGGTGACTGTGAACAGGGTTTCTCCAGAGGAGGAAACAATGGCCCTTTGGTTGGGCAAACAGAAAGCTTGGCATCTGAGGGAGAATTCGGGAAAATCGTGATTTTGGGGGAACATATACAGAGGTAAATTGGACTCCCAAAGTCCAATTTCATCACTTTGTTCTAGAAAGATGTCTTTTAGCCATGAGTGCAATTCGAAGAAATCAAATCCGCACCTCAGATCTGTGATTTTATAGTCTTTATTCGCCATAGGTATGCGATCCAGGTCAACAGGAGGGGGAAGGATCGGGTTCTCAGACGTATCAACATATTTGACCTTGGGGGCCATGATTGACAGAGATTAATGTAAATTAATGGCAGAACTGTGATTACCCGGGGAAAATACGCCAGTTGACGACGAAAGGTTCTGGTGGTTAGCTTGACAATTTGGTTCAGCGCGGTGTCCACGGTGTCTGTATCAGCAAATGGTGTTACAGGGTGATGAAACAGGGTTTAAAGGTGTACAGTAGGTGTATGTTATGGCGTGGGGTGGTGACAGGGCAGTTATCGGTCACGGGGAGTGTTTTAACTGGGTAACAGGTATATAGGATGGGGCATATGGCGATTAGTAATAGGGTTACGGTGGCAGAGTGAGGTGAATGGTATTGGGTGGTGGTTTGGGTAGATTTCAGAGGGGGGGTAGGTGGTAAGCTGAAATAGGAGGGGAGGGGTCCAAAATGTTGTGGACGTGCCACGTTAGGTAGGACCGACGTGGGAGAAACCACTTTTCAAACCCCCCACTGTTAAAGGCAGAAAGGTCAGGGGGGTCTGAAAAGCATTGAGGACCATTGATCTATGAGGTGATGGGTGTCGCCAATGTAGATATGTGCAATATTTAAACACTACAAGACAAAGTGTTTTTTCTGCTAGCAAACTTAGGATAAAAAAATATGTGCTAGGTAGCGCTAAGCTTACTTTTTCCACCTTACACCATAACTTTATTTTCCTAATCTACAATAATCGAATTTAATCAAACAAGGGGTATTTTGACATCCCCTTTCATTTTTTCATGAGACAAACATCACTAACCTATCTCCTAACCTAGGCATCTAACATTATTAATCCAGCTTAGACTCTTGGATTAATTATTACTCTATCCTAACTACTTTGGCCAATATTAAACAGTTTGACCAAACTTATTCTCTAACCTATCAACACAAATTCAACAAGTTTGATCATGATTAGACAGTATGATTCAAACTAAATTCATTTTTGATGGGGTTTTCTTATTTTTTCTCTTTTTCTATTTTTTTTTTCTTTTCTTTTCTTTTATACCCTCTTTTCATTTTTTCTATTTTTCTATTTTTATCTTTTTCTTTTTGTTTTTCTTTTGGTAAATCATTTGCATAATGAAATATTATTTACAAAGTAAAATGATTGGAGGAAGAAATTTCAATCATTGGGTGATCCTATGTAATATAGAGTTATAACAATGGCTCCACTTGTGGATGGTGCTCTCCTTATGAGGTGCCAAGAACCAACTATCGATTGCCTTGAATCATCTTCTCCGATACTTTCTGCATTCTAATTAGTTTTATTGTAAATGTAAATCTGGTGACAATTGATCAGGGGCTTAGGGCATTCTCTTAGAGCTTCAACCACTAATAAAGTCACCCACTCATGATAGAAAAAGTAAAATGATATTTACAATGAACTGAGTGAGGAAAACTTTCATTCTTGAGAAACATAGTGCTTGAGCATTCTACCATTGACAGGTCCTCCTGGCAGATATGCTCCATCCATATCCTTGATCAAAAATGCATTACTTCCTCTGTAGGAATGTATTGTGAATGGACCTTTCCATAAATTCTCAAATTTTCCATGCTTTCCCTTCTCTTCATTCCTTGAGTCCCATTTAAGTTCTTTTTCTCCTATCTAGAAGTCATCAACCTCGATCCTTCTATCATAGATCTTCTTGATATTTTCCTCAATCACTTGAGTTTGGTTGTAGACATCTTCTTTGGACTGTTGCAGTTGTATGGTCCGATTAATTCTCCTCTGGATGTCATTCGTTTCTACGTGTGCTTCCTGCAGTAATTTCATGGCAGGGACACCTAAAGAAGTGGGAAAGACAACATCCATTCCATAGACCAACTGGTATGAGGACATGCCAATTGACCTCTTTGAAGTAAGTTTGTCTGCCCATATTGCATTTACCAGCTTGTTGTGTCGTGATTTTTTGTTGTCCTGCAACAACTTTTTGATGATTGTCACCAAACTCTTGTTTGAAGACTCTGCTAATCCAATCCCCTGAGGGTAATAGGTAGTAGAGTGCCCTAAGGTGATCTGATATTTGCTGAGAAATTCTACCATCTTCTTTGATTTGAATGGTGTTTCATTGTCAGTGATAATTTTCCTGGGACATCCAAATCTTGAAAGAATGTTAGTTTCCAAAAACTTAATGATCACAACATCAGTGGCTTGCCTTGTGGGTACAGCTTCAATCCACTTGGTGAAATAATAAGTGGTTGTGAGAATCCATTTGTACTGGCATGATGATGGTGGATGGATTTCTCCAATGAAATCCAAACCCCATTGTTGAAAAGGAGTTTCAACTGAAATTGGTTTCAAGGGAAAAGGCAGAAGTTTCCTTTTGCCTTCAAATATTTGATAGTTTTGACAGAAGGTCACTTTCTTGTGGACATCTACAAATAAAGTTGGCCAATAGAAACCAACTTTTAAAATTTTGTTAGCAGTGGTCTTCCAGTTCAAGTGTCCACCACAATCTCCTTTGTGAAATTCCTACAAAGCTTTATTAGCCTCATATTTCAAGAAAACGTTTAGTAGAATCCCTCCAGCATCTTTCCAATACAAATTGCCACTTAAAATGAAATACTTCATAGCTTTGAGTTTAACAAATCTAGCTTTAGTTTTGGTTAAACCAGGAGTAGCTTGTAAATGATGTAAAACAAAATAAGGTATGCATACCAGGGAGGGGTTCAGAGAACCTATTTAACTTGGGGAGTCGCCTCCTCTTCTTGTTCATCCACTGCAGCTAGAAAATTAATATCCAAAGCATGAAAATTGGACTCAGCCATCAATTTAGCTAATCCTTGACCCTTGATGAGCTTAGTTAGTTTGATATCAATATCATATTCAAGGATAACAACAATTCAATTACCCCTTTTACCATAAGGATTGTCTTGGGTCATAATATATTTTACCACAGAAATTGGGACATAAGCAGTGATGTGTGAGTGGAGAATATATACTCTGAAATCTTTGATTGCTTTCACCAAAGAAAAAGCTTGTTTTTCCATGATGTTATAATTCAATGCAACATATCTCAAGGATTTATTGAAGAAATCAATAGGTTGTTCATGGCCATCATTGTTCTTCTGCAAAAGAACTGTTGTAATAGTATGCTCAGAGGCAACAAAGAATAGGAGGAAATATTTTGTGTAATCAGGGTTGATAAGCACAGGGGCTTGTGTTAAGGCTTGTTTAACCTTATCAAAGGAATGTTTTGCTTCTATGGTCCATATTATTTTTTGTGTCTTTTTTCAACATATTTGTTATATTTCTGAGAATTTCTGCCAAGTTAGGGATAAATCTTCTTAGAAAGTTTATTTTTCCAATGAAAGACTGTAATTCTTTTATGTTTCTGGGATGATATATTCTTTGAATGGCTTCAATTCTGCTAGGACCACCTTTTGGACTTCGATGCGATAGTCGAAGATGGAGCGCCTAGGCGGAGCTGAGATCATGGATCTCACTTGTTTTTCGGTCTATGTGGACCCAATAAGGGGTCCTCTAGGGTTTTTTAATGGGTTATGGGATGTCGGCCCATGGGTTCTCCCATGATTAGGCCTTATTGTAAAAGTATAAATAAGTAAGAATGTATGGTAGAAGTAGCTAAGCGAAGATAAGCAAGCAAGCGAAGTCTTGGTGGCTAAGTGCAAGTAGTTTTAAGTTGCTTTGTGCAACAGAATGTGTATGTAAGGTTATGTGCTCGATAGAGAAGTTGGACTTGTGCCTTGACCTAATTTTGGGAAGGAGGATCTGGTGCTCAATGTGCAGATATAATGTCTAGTGCGAAGCTTGACTCTGTGCCTTAGTGCACAGGAGCAACTGAATGTAAAATATTGAAGAATAATAGAGAAGGCGAAGCGGTTGGTGGACGTAGCCCCACACTAGGGTGAACCACGTATATCTTGTGTCTTTGGTTTGCTTTGTGCTTTGTTGTTTATGTTATGAATCTACTTAGTGCCTTTGTTATTATGTATGATAGATAGATCTGATGTTGCTTAGTGCTTTACTTGTGTTAAGGATGAATGGATGTTAGATCTAACTTATGATGCTAAGTGCTATGGGTATATTATCATTTGTTATTGCACTGATCTATCCTTTGGTATGTTCTGCGACGCTAATTAATCTAATGAACTAATGCATGTTGTTCCTAAGTGTTAATAGAGTACCCTACGAAGTGTTATTATCACAGATCTGTGTCCCAGCTTGGTTACAGACACTTGTGCCCTGTAACCCCCCTACTTCTGGCTCGGGTGAGACCTCGCCTGCTCCACAAGTGCTTCTGAAAGGGCCGGTAGTTAGGGTTTTTTTGGTGCATTGTTAAGTGTTGAACCCTGGGTCTGCCCTTGTGCCAATAAATGGTTCTGTTGCCGAGACCTAAAACTGCGATTGTTGGGAACTGAAGTAAAGAAAAGAGAAGCTCTGTGCATATATCTGTTGTTGTAGTGCGCAGTAATCTACTTGACTTGCAAAGCTTTGTGCTAAGAGAGAAATCTAATTTGAAGAAAAGAGGTAATATCTTAAAAGAGGTAAAGATTTGTGCTTTAATAAGAGTAAGATAGGTGAAATTTTTTTGTTTCGAAACCATGTTTAATAAGTTTTGTCCTAGTCTGAAGGCTAGGGCGCAATTAGAAGAAAGAGTTGATCTGAATAAATTTAATAGAAATGAAGAAAGATATGTCATTCCTATGCATAGAAAGAGTTTTTGGACTAATAAGTGGATGCAGGAACCTAGAAATGATTTTTACATATTGCAGGTCCAGCACTGTGACCCTAGTGCGCAGTACAGAAGAGGTTGGGGAACGTTTAAAAGAAAAAGTAGATTGACATTGTGCTATAATTGTAGAAGACCAGGGCATCTTGCTAGGGAATGCCCTTGCATAGGTCCTACTTGTCTTTGTTGTAAGATTGTTGGTCATGAGGTTGAGGATTGTCCAAGGATGATTGCTAAAGTCGAAAGGATGAACGTAAGACAGGAAAACTATGAAGAAAGTCAATAGACTAAAGGCATGTTAGAAATTCATAAAGAGAAAGAATAAGACAAAGTTCATACTACATTAGTACAGTTGAAAGAAATGATGAATGTTCATAAATATGTCAATTTACCAAAGATCCTGAAAGTAAAACAACGCATAAGTGAAAGAATCGAAGACTTCGACATAGACAGTGTATTGGATGAGGAAACACAAGTAAATATTATGACAGAAGAAACTTGGGAAATCTTGGGAAAGTCTACTATGGTACCTTCATAGGGAAGGATAGGCTTGTTTAAAGGAAAGATGATAACCCTATGTGGAAGAGTTACTAATGTACCTATTCTTGTTCATGAAACATTGACTGAAGAAGAATTTGAATTCATTAAGTTTGTTGGGGACAACACCCCTTTCCCACTTTTGTTAGGTAAGCCTTGGATTGAGAAAGACCAGATCAGGAGAAAAGCAGAGGAAGAAGCTACAGAAAAGAAAAGGCAAGAACTAGGGGATTTCATAGCTAGAAAAATAGATCGACTAATAGAAGAACGAGAGGATAAGTCGAGACAACAGAATAAAGTAACAACGCAGGAGGAACAAAACGCAAGAGAATTAGACGTCAAAGTTGAAAGAATGAAAGAAGGCTTGAAGGACCTATCTATGTAAGAATGAAGTGTATTCACCAAGGAAGTATTAATAGAAGGGATATTAACTTCAAACTCTGTGAAGGCACCTCAACAGTGCGAAGCCACTGCACTAAAGGGAGATAAAAATAACAATGGAAAGAGGATTCTAGAAATAGTTAGAGAGACTTAGATCACAGGAAAGAAGGAAAGGAAGCTCAATAAAAAGAAAGCTAAGTTGGAAAATATGAAAGAAGCTACAGAGAACAGATGGAAGATTTCACAGACTTGAACCTCACAGGAGGCAGGTTCGCAGGATTTGAACCTCGCTGGAACAGTTGAATCACACAGAATGGGACTTCGCCCTGGCGAAGCTATATAACCGTTGGAGGCACCCTAGAATGGCTAGAAAATGCATTTATGGGCTGATGGACTACTTTTGGAACGTCGAGACTATGCCATAACAGATAGATTCACATTGATGGAAGCATTCCTAGCTGTTGGAAGAATCTTTTATGGTGCCCCGCTTATTTAACTCATTGGTCGTTGCGTCGGGACCACTTTTTGCCACCCGTGATTAATCAAGCTAACAAAGAATTGTCTAAGTGTCAAGCTATGTCATCTGAAGTTAGACCTCGTCGTTTGTTTGTCTACCCTGCCTATCCATTCGTCTACCCTGACCAGTCTGTTTAAAAGTTCGAATGTCGTGCGAACTTAGTGAGTTAGTGAGTCCAGGCATCATCGAATAGGAGTCCAGGCATCATCGAATAGGCGACAACAAGCTTCCCCTTCGACTGGACGTCGTTCTGGCCGTGTTAACCCCGCAACTGACCAGCGAAGTAAGAACCGTGGTGATTTGGCTAATGCAAAGCAGATCCCGTCCATCCTACCAAAGTATATCCCACCTTTGGTTGGCGCAATTAACCATGAAAACATCCCACGAGATTATGAGTACACCCTGATCACCGCGTACATTTTGAAGAGAATATGCATAGTTGGAAATCAGTTAGGACAAATCCCACTACTGAAGAACAACGATTTCAATCTAGGCGACAGAAAGAAATATGTTATGCTAGACGAAGTCAACTAGGAAGAAGCCTCGCATCATCTCGCAGCCATGGATTAAGGGACTGGCATAAACCATTGTGTTAAATGTGATGAACATACCCCATTTTGTCCACCACCAAGAGGTTAACGCTTGCGTTAAACTCTTCTTGTCGTGTTATCATGGCAGATAATTGCGGCTCAACCGAAGGATTACCATGGATCTGGTGTTGATCCACCAGATTACAGGCTTAAGCATGAAGGGACCTGGCCCTCAATAGTTTTATCTAGGGAAGGCCTTGAACCAATCCCTGGCACAATGCATCCAGGAAGCTTACGGTGAAGTCGAAAAAAGAAAGAAAGGTTACAAGGTAGCCTCCATATAGAATGGCATAGTGCGCCTCGCTTGCCAACTCATAGCTGGCAAGCTCGTAAGAAAGAACACACAAGTCATCGGGTTTATGGTGAACCTCGCAGGAAAATGTGTGGAGGGCATGCAGATGAACTGGGCGAGCTACCTCATCAATAAACTCGAGAAAGATTGTCGCGAAGCCCAGGATTTGTGGTACAAATTCCTCTACAGTTGGATGATCACTTTGATCGCATTTGTCGCTTGGAAAATGCTTGAAGGAGCCACCTTCCTAGAGATCGAACCATTGGAGTCGTTGATCGCTCAGTTTTCAACCTTGTGGTACACCAACAATATGACGAAGTAGTGGCAGTCCAATGTCGTGTTTCATACATACTACCAGCAACTAAAGGTTGCCATTGAGTCATTTTCGTGCATGACACCATGCACCCTGCACTAGTACAGACCAATAGAAAAGTTCCACGCAGATCCGCATTTCGTCTATATCACTACGCGCAGAGATGATAGCAAGGAAGAACTATAGTCATATTGCAAATTGACAGATGAAGACATGGAGCAGATCACAAAGGAATGGTCGGAGGAGTTCCTTGTATCGGTCAATGATGCATAACTCTCTAACATCGACACCATTAGAAGCCCCCTAGTCACCCAGGTTGAGCATGTTAGACAGTCCAATGGGATGAAGAAGAAGAAAAAGCCAGAGAAATCCCAGGATTTAGAGAGCGATGAGGAGGACGATGCTTCTGAAGAAAATGGGTATGGCTCGCTCAGAGGAGGAGGAGACGAAGCAGATGGACAAGGAGGAGGGGATAAAGAAGAAGAACAAGGAGGAGGTGAAGCTACACCGCCTCAATACCCCCTACTGGAACAGTCACACCATAGAAGAGGAAGGTTTCTCCAAAGAAACCTTCAACAAGGAAGAAGACGCGCACTAATAAGCCCCAGTTGGAGGCCACGGTCACGGAGGACGATATTAGTCTGGTCCATTGAGCTATGGAGGACGCTTTCAAGGACATATTGCAGATATATCGTGTGAAGCAGGAAGAGCTATATGGAAGGATCGAGAAGGAACTAAAGGAAGCACATCAAGCTATTCGTTTGGTCCGCATAGTACCTACTATGCCCTCCTCGTCATAGAATACAGAATTGGGGGATGAACCAACCCAATTGAGAAGACTGGGGGATGCGACAAAAGTTTGACTTCAGAAAGTCCAGCAAGAGAAGGAGAAGGCTACAGAAGCCTTGAAACAAGAGAAGGATGAAGCCTTAGAACAATTACGCATAGCGCGGTACTATGTAACTGCCTATGAAAATGATAAAGAAGAATTCCTGGCGATGATCCAAGGGGGAAAATCCCAGCTACAAAGAGAAAAGGAGTAGTTGTTCACAGAATGAGCCACGGTCAAAGAGGCAGTTTGTAAAGCATGTCACTCTTTGCGAGGCTTGGCACAGGAGGAGCAAGGTTCGGTCGAGGCTCAAGTAGTGAATCTCGTTGAGACCATCCGACAGCTTCAAGTGAGGATAACAGAGTTGGAGGTCCAAGCAGTAACGAGTACTCTACAGGAGGTGTGTGACCAGAGGGAGAAATCCTCTAAGAACAAAGTAGTAAGGATCAGAGCCCTCACCTCAGAGTGAAAACAACTGAGCGATAGAACCGCGTAGACATATGAACACCTCACAGAAGATCTAGAGCTAAGGAAACTGGAAGCGCAGTTACAGGAGGTGCAACAACAGGCATTGTCAGTACAGGCGCAGATGAAGATACTCACCGCAATTGAAAGAATGAAGAGATCTCAGTAGCAATGCACAGTGCATCAGCAGATCACTGTCCTCTAGGGCAGGGTAATGGAAGTCGTGCAGAAGTTACAACTTGTGCAGGATGAAGCCTGCAAGGTGTTTGAAGAAATTGAGGGACAGGGCTTGTAACTAGACCAAGTGGTTGCAACAGTGGAAAATCACCTGGAAGGGCTCATTACAGTGCAGACGATCCAGGAGCTCACTGAGCAGGAGGGTCAAGCAAAGCAGCAAGTCGAGGCAGTTTGAGTTAAGCTCAAAGCCTTCGAAGCAGCATTGCCCATACCTAAGTGACTCGGGACGAGTCACCGGTCAGTGTTGGGGGCTTGTTGGCCCTTGACCAAGTTTTGAGGAAACCTTGGTCAGGTTTGGACCACCTTTTGGACTTCGATGCGATATTCGAAGATGGAGCGCCTAGGCGAAGCTAAGATTGCAGATCTCACTTGTTTTGCAGGCTATGTGGACCCAGTAAGGGGTCCTCTAGAGTTTTTGTCATGGGTTATGGGATGTTGACCCATGGGTTCTCCCATGATTAGGCCTTATTGTAAAATTATAAATAAGTAAGATTGTATGGTAGAAGTAGCTAAGCGAAGATAAGCAAGCAAGCGAAGTCTTGGTGGCTAAGTGCAAGTAGTTCTGAGTTGCTTTGTGCAATAGAATGTGTATGTAAGGATCTGTACTCGATATAGAAGTTGGCTATGTGCCTTGACCTAGTTTTGGGAAGGAGGATATGGTGCTCAGTTCACAGATCTCATGTATAGTGCGAAGCTTGACTCTCTAGCTTAGTGCACAAGAGCAACTGAATGTAAAAGATTGAATAATAATAGAGAAGGTGAAGTGGTTGGTGGACGTAGCCCCACACTAGGGTGAACCACGTATATCTTGTGTCTTTGGTTTGTTTTGTGCTTTGTTGTTTATGTTATAAATATTCTTAGTTCCTTTGTTATTATGTATGATAGATAGATATAATGTTTCTTAGTGCTTTACTTGTGTTAAGGATGAATGGATGTTAGATCTAACTTATGATGCTAAGTGTTATGGGTA
>WSFP011479087.1:0-16476 GCA_009831015.1 Picea engelmannii
AAAAAATTAATGATATATAAATTAATGTATAAAATAATAAATGCAACGATGTGTTAAAGTATGAAATGTTTTAAATAATATTAAATGTATTAAATTATTTAAAATGTATTAATGTATAAAATAATTAGTACATTAATGTGTTAAAGTAATAAATATATGAAATAATTTATAAAGTATTAATGTATCAATTGATAATTATTAATACTTATGATTGATAATGACCATAAATATAGCATACTTAGTAAATAACCAAGCTTAAAAGGGTCAGGAATATTTATAAATGAAGACCTCATTCCCGAAGGCTAAGATGAATTAAGAAAGGAAGTTCAAAAGGTAAAAGAAGCCAAGAAAGAAGGAAAATGAGAAATAATTAGAAATCGAAAAGATATTGTTAGGGATAGAGACCAGAAGGATAATAATAAATAGGAATTTGGGACACTCAGGATCCTTTTTTAGAATTGTTGTGTCTTTCCATGGCACAAAGGTACTATGATAAATTGGATCCCGAGTGATATTAATATTATATGTCTAGTTGAAACTTGGGAGCATGAGGAGTCTAAGGTCCCTAACATAGAAAGATTTATCTTATGGTCGGCATTAAAAAAAAAAATCCCACTATAGAGGGATAGGAGGCATAGTGTGTTACATTATAAAGAGCATTTCTCCTCACATTCAACTTCATAAGATGGATAGAGCAAGGAAGAGGCTATTGATTATTTTGCGGACCCTGACGATACAAACGCTGCTGAATCGAATATGCTTACAAAAGGTTGGCCCAATCTCAATTCGTTTTCGGCAGTGGACTATGAAAATCTTACGAGTAAGCTTAACAAAACTTTACCTATTGTCATTAATACTCCTTATGTCAGTTTTGAGGAGGGTAAGATTAATGTAGGTATGGAGTCGTTAAAGACAGACTTTGTTTCTTAGAGGGTTATGGGTCTAGCTATACTCATGTGTGTGAGGATCCTATGATGTTGAATCTAAAGGACAATGAGGATGTTTCTTGTATTTTTGTTCTGGAGGGAGGAAGGGATTAGGGAGGGTTTTGGGAGACAAGATAGACAATATTTTGGTGATTGGGTGGGGATGATACCCAAATTGTTGAGGATGATATTCTAATGGTCTTGGGGGTTGGGGGGGGATTGTAACTTCCTAGATAGGAAAGGGGTTCATCTGGGTGCATGGTTCAAATTTTCGGTAGGGAGCTTCATTGAAGGTAGTAAGGAGGTTGTAGAACTAAGGAATGCTCCACGGAACGACTTAGAACCTGTGGGATCCTTCAAGTGTATCACGATATTTACCAATGCTTTGATTGTAGGGTCTGCAACTACTGTTGGGGACATGGATCGCTCGGATCACCCTTCTTTTCCTAGATTTTTTCCGGTTCAGTCCTTTGTTGTTGAAGTGGAGAAGGGGGTGGGGACTCACCACTTGAATTCATGGGATACTGCCTTTGTGGGAAAACAGAACTGTGGAGGACGGGATATCCCAATTGTACTAATTGAGGTTGAAGAAGCTATAGTGGATCATGTGTCATCTTATTGGGAGATTCTTTCTAGAACACCTCTACCTATATTTGTTGGGGGGGAGTTACTACAAAATCCTTTAGAAAAGAAGAGTGAAGAGGGGATCCCTTTGAAGGTTAACTCTCATATATCAGGGGGCAAGTATTCAATGACAAAGGGGGCAGTACATGGAGGCCTCGAAAAGGACTTCTCCCCTTTAAAGACTAGAAGTCCTAGGAAGCTAGGGAGAGAGAAGCAGTTTGGTGAATCTAATTGTACCATAGTGGTTGATGATCTGAGGGCTCTTAGAGCACAAAAATCCCTAGCAAGAGTAAAAAACTGATTGTGGCCACTTTAAATGTGAGAGGAGTGGGGGGAAGCTCCAAGTACTTATCCCTAAAATGATTCTTAGAATTAGTGAAACCTGATGTATTGCTTATATAGGAAACTATGGTTGGGGTGGAAAAAGCAAGGGATATGTTTGCTAAATCATTACCACACTGGTTTTTTTGTGGAGTGGACTCCACAGGACTCTATGGTGGGATGCTCACAGCGTGGAATCTAAGGAAAGATTATTTTTCTACTTACTTGATTCCTGTAGGGATTTTGCTAGAAGGATGTGTTAAAGACATTGATAGAAATATGAATATGATCAACTAGTACAGACCGTATTCGGACAGAGAGTTCTATTGGGAGGTCATTAAGAGTGAAGGTTTATTTAAAGAACAAAATTTAATTCTGGGGGGTGATCTCAACTTCACTGCCTCATTTAGAGAGGTTTGGGGTGAACATGCTAGAATAGATCCATTACATCCATACTTCAGTAAGTTGCTACTGTAACATCCCGTTATGGCGCACTGAGAAAACTTATTCTTTGAGGACACTTGCTCGCAAGTGATCCGAACTATTATGATATTAAAACATTTGTCCTTGATTATGATGTGGTTTTTTTTTTTTTTGACAGAAACGTTTAGCGGATTTTATATTAGTTGTGGACTAGCCACTAATCGGTTACAGACTGGCAGGGCTTCACTGAGCAGCTGCCTACAATAAGCTAAAATGCACTACTAGAATTGCCATATTTAACAAACACCCCCGAAAACGGTTCAGATACCTGAAACCAGACTTATTTTAAAGCCTTGGCTTCTATACAAAATGCCAAGATGCTTGAGAGGGTAGAAATCCCTATAGACCAAGAGGATGACTACTCTTTGGGGTCCTTCCCCCATTCGATGTTTAACTTGGACATTTTTCCTTCAAGTTGACCGATCCTTTCCTCAAATTCCTCTTTTGGGCTCTTAAACTCCTAGTGTAGCTTGCCAAGCTCCTCTGTGAATCCAATTTTTACTGTAGAGATATCCTGCTCCAATTGTTCCAACCGCCTGCCTGCCTCCATGTCTAAGTTCTCTAGGAAATCAAGTTGATACTGGAGTGTCTGCTTCAGTTTTTCCAGCGTCTCATCGAGTTGTTTCAGTTGCTCCTCTACAGTGAGATTCTGGCTGGAACTCGCAGCCATCTCTCCTCCTCTTGCACTCGTGCTCTGAATCCTCTCCTTCTGCTCTCTCCATGGCAGAGAATGGGTCTGCTCTCGGACTGAGGGCACAAGCAAATTTAATCTTGCTCTCCCTTCTTTCATCATTTCGTCCATCGATGCTTTCCCCAAGAGGCATGGGGGGATGATCTTGTTGTTGTGCATGTGAACCGATTTTTTGGGTTGTCCTATGCCCGAGTTGTACAGTCCTGCGCCCCTGCATTGGTTGAATCCTGGCACTGTCTATTCCTGTCCCCTTCTTGCAACTTGCGTGGGATTTCCTTTGGGCATGAGGGCGGGTCATGGTATATTCACCGTGGAGAATTGGTCATTTATAATCATGCGTCCTTGTGCCAGCACAGCGCCCCTGTTTGCCTCCTCGTCCGCATCTTTATTCAGCTCCCGCGGGACATGGAACACTTGGAATGAATCAAGACCTTTAAGGAGTAGGCGTATTTTGGCCAGCAAGTTATTGAGTTGTGCACTTTGAGTTTCTGTAGAACGGGTTATATCACTAATTAACATGTGGGAGTCTCCTATGATAATCAAATTTCGGATTCCATTACTTCTGGCTTGGCACAGGCCTTGCCATAGTGCCATTGCTTCTGCATGGTTGTTGGTGGCGATGCCTAAGCCAATCGTGTATCGCACCATCACTTCTGCATTTGGCTTCACAATTATTCCTCCTCCTCCTGCTTGACCTGGGTTGCCCTTTGAGGCTCCGTCGAAGGACAGGATGTGGTTTTTCCTTTCGCTTTTCCAATTATCGAATTCACTCCTTCCTGTCCTTATTTCCCAGTGCTCTTGGATTGTGGTTTTGGCTGTGTTCCCAGTTTACAGTTGAATTTGGCATTGATCCAACCAAATCTCTTCTTGTTCTTCCATCTCCCTACTATAATTAGGTTGACGGTGAGAGCTAGCCCATTCGCCAAATAGATATCTAATCTTTGCACTCACTAGAGAGGCCCTCCTTTCCTTATCTCTAAAAATTTTGTTGTTTCTTTCCAACCAAAGCCCCCAAAGGATAAACCTTGGGATTGCTTTCCAAAGCCTTGAGGCAGAGCTTTGCTTCTTCAATTGGAACAGATAAAGAGTTGTCCAGCTTTGGAGAAGGGAATTAATATCTTGGGGAAGAGGAAGATTCTTTTGCAACCCAACTACCAACTTCCAAAGTTCTTTTGAATAGCTACAGTTAAGAAGGAGATGATCAGAGGTTTCCTCAGCTTGCTGACACAGGGGGCACCTGAAGGGGCCCTCCCAACCTTTATTTTGGAGGTTTTCCCCTGTTTTGATGCTACTGTGGCTTAGAGTCCAGAGGAACAGGTCTATTTTGGGGATGGTTTTTGTGTTCCAGATAGGTTTCCATAGGGACGGGTTGGGTGGAACATGAGGGATGTTTCGAAAGGTGTTGTATCCCAGTGAGGTGGAGTAATGTTTAGCATTCTTTCCCCATCCTCTCTCATCTTTCCCCTTTTTTTATATGGGGGCTTTCCCCTGCAGGTTGAGTTTTAGGGAGCACCACTCAATTTCTAAGTCCAGTGGCAGGTTGCTCACTGCCCAACCTTGCCACGATTTTTGTCTGTCAGTCCCCCATGTAGAGATGTCAAAGAGCGTCTTTAGATTTCGCCCGTCCATCCATCCTTTTAGTCGTTGCAGGTTCTGGCTCAGTTCCAGTGGTGGATCACCTAGAATGGAGTCTTGCCAGATTTTAATTTTTTCCCCATTTCCCGGCACCCAAGTAAGGTGGAGAGTGAACAGGTCCATGGCCTTTTTGCAAAGATTGTAGATTGGGGACCCCTTGGTCTCTCTACAAGGATTTTCAATGCACCTCTTCCTTGCGCCTTTGAAATATTTCTTCCACAGGGCTTCCTTGCTCCACGCGGTGTCACCACTGACTATGTGCCATAGCAATTTTTCCCCTAGAGCCAAATTCTGCACTTTGGTGTTTTTGAAATTGAGGCCTCCTTCCAAGAGGGGTTTTGAGATTTTATCCCAATTTATAAGGTGGATTCTCCTGCCTGTTTGCTTCCCCCCTTCCCACAGGAAGCTTCTCTGCATTGCTTCCATTTGTTGAATTGTGGTGCTTGGAGCTAGAAGCAAAGAGTTCTGGTAAATGGGTACACTTTCCAGGAAGGATTTGATTAGGACTATCCTTCCTGCTAGACTTAGCCAATTCGCCCCCCATGAGGAAATTCTCTTCTTTAGTTTATCTAGTAAATGATTCCAATGTGAGGCCCTTAAAGTCGTCTTGGAGATAGGAATTCCTAGGTAGGTGAAGGTCTCCCATTTGATGTGCCCTTCCATCCCCAAAACTCTGGAAATTCCCAGCATCTCTTTGGGTGTAATATTCCAACCATAAATTTTACTTTTTGTTTGACTTATCTCGCTTCCTGACACTGCAGCATAAGCATCCAGCTCCTCTTTGAATCTTTTTGCAACTAACAGACTTGCCCCTCCTAGTAGCAAGGCGTCGTCCACAAATTGCGCGTGGTTGATTTCCTTCACACCTTGGGTTATTTTTAGTCCTTGGAGGTTGCTTCGGATTCTGTAATTTTCCAGCTGGTAGCTAAGGACTGAGGCTTGAATTGCGTAGAGCAGGGGAGACAAAGGAAAACTCTGCCTTAAGCCCCTGGATGCTTTGAAGAAGTTCGTTACTCTTCCATTTACCATGGGGGCTATCCATGGCGACCCTATGAAGGCTCTTATCCAATTCACAAAGGATTCGTCAAATCCGAATTTCTTCATTACCTCAAATAGGAAGTTATGATTAACTCTGTCAAAAGCATTTGCAAGGTCTAGTTTAATAATCATACCTTTTTATTTCCTGCATAGACTTGAGTGAAGAGCTTCTTGCACCAGGACTATGTTGTCTGCTATTTGCCTGCCTTTGATGAATCCTCCCTGGTTCTATGGTACTATGAGAGGGAGAACATTTTTCAATCTGTTTGTGATTACCTTGGTAAGGATTTTGTAGCTTGTGTTGCAGAGGGAGATCGGTCTGAATCGGCTAAAGTTGAGCGCTCCTTTCTCTTTTGGGATGAGTGCCAGGAAGGCTAAATTTGTGCTTCCTCCTAGCTTGCTACTCGCTTGTGATTTCCTTATCATTTTGGTTAGGTCCGATTTGATTATTTCCCAGCATTGCTGGAAGAATCTGGTTGTAAATCCATCTGGTCCAGGGCCTTTGTCCGTTGCATTTGGTCCACCGCTTCTTTTATTTCTTGCTGTGTGACTTCCTCCATAAGCTTGAGATTGATGTCATCTTTTATTAGCTTTGGAACAACGGATAGAGGGTACATTTGAGGATCAGTGCTTGCCCTTTCTGCTTCTGTGTAGAGGGTTTTGAATGTCTCAAAGGCTGCCTGTCTGATGCCCTTTGGCTCAGAGATTGTAGTGTTTTGGACTTGGATTTATGTCACAACCTTGTAGTGTTTCCTTGCTTCCGCTTGCTTATGGAAATAACTCGTGTTTTTGTCTCCTTCCTTCAGCCAAAGACTTCGAGACTTCTGCCTCCAGTAGCTTTCTTCATCTCTGCAGGTTTTGTTCCATTGCCTTTGAAGTTGCTCCTCCTTAAGTAAGTCCTGCTGTGTGATCTCCTTTTTTTCCAGAGCGAGCTGATGACTCTCTAGGTGCCTTTGAGCTTCTAAGCGTAGGGCGATTGGATCAGCTTGTTTTTTTGCCCATCCTTTTAGCTCAACCTTAAGCCTTCGCAATTTTTCTTCCCAAACATAAAACGCAGAGACATTAACTTTGCTAGTCCATACATTGGAGACTTTGCGCAGAAAGTCTTTATCCTGTATCCATGTTGGATTGAATCTGAAGGGGATGGGCCCCTGGCCTTGCTCCTTCCTAAGCTCTAGACTAATAGGCTTGTGGTCAGAGGTGATGTGGGGGAGAATTTATGAGGAAGATGTAAGCTCAAGTGTCAAGAATGAGCTTTGTACAAGGAATCTGTCCAAACAGGCAGCAATATGCCCCAGACCTACCCTTTTGTTGGTCCAAGTGTAGCGTCCCCTGGTCGGCATAATGTCCATTAAGTCCCATGCTGAGATTAGGTCCTCCACCCACTCTCTAGCTGGGTCTCTTACGATAGATCCTCCCCGTTTTTCTTCTTGGGCTAAAGTTACGTTTAAGTCCCCTCCTAGTATAATATTTTCCAGCTCATTGTCTGTTAGATAGTCTAGAAGGGTTTGCCAGTAGTTATTTTTCTCTTATATATGCTAAGGGACATAGATATTAAAGAGACTTACCGTTTGCCCTGATTCCTTGTGGAGCAGTTGGGAGAAGATCCAATGCATGCAAAGGTCGGAGCGGATCAGATCTATTTTGGAGGTGTTCCATAGGGTGCAGAGCCCTCCTGAAGCACCTCTGGCATTGTCGGCTAAACCCTAGCTGCTTCTCCATACGTTTTTTGAAACTTTTATAGAGTCCTGCTGACTCATCTTGGTTTCCTGGATAAGTAGGATGTTCGTTTTCATTGCTTTGATTATGTCCCTGAGAGCTTCTTCCTTCCTTTTTCTACCTAGACCCCTACAGTTCCAGGAATTTATCTTCATTGGTTACTTTGTGGAGGGGAGTGACCTCCTTGGGAGGCCTTAGTCAGCTTCCTTGTTTGCCTTACTCCGATCAGTTGCTTGATGGTTGGTTGCGCTCCTTTGAGAATGTCTTTGTAGGTTTCCTGGTCCCTTTCCGCTTTTTTGGATTTCCTACCTATGCCTGGCTTATTTGGGGTGTCCCAGGCTTCACTCTCTCCTTTTGATTCATTTCTTGACAAGATCTCTCCCTCCTCGGTGCCTTGATCCGCCCCATTCCTTGGAGGGGAGATGGGTTTCTCCACTCCTTCTGCTACTTTTTGAGTTCCTCCGGTTTCCGAGATTTGGTCGCCTCTTTCTTCTTCACCTTGGGCAGCGTTGCTTGGATCCTCCATTTCACCTTCATTTCCCAATGCTTTGAAGTTGTTTGTCGTCTCTATGTTTCCAGGGTTTCCTTGATCTGGAGATGGATTTTCCCTTCTTGGGCCTTTAGACTTCGACCTTCCTTTCCAGGGTTGCTGCCATCCTTCCTCCCCTATTTTCTCTGTGTGTAGGGTTTTTGGGCAATTTCTCTGGAAATGTCCATATTCATGACATCCTCTGCATTTGAACGGGAGTTGCCCATAATCCAGTTTTTGTAGGTGTTTCCATTCCCCAACCTTCAGTTTTATCGCTTTCGGCAAGCCTATTTCCAAATCAACTTCCACACAGATTCTTGCACAAGAATATTGGTCTTTTGGGTCGGCTCTGTCAATGTAGTGACCTAGTCCATTCCCAATAGCTTGCAGCGATGAGGAGTTCCAGCAGTGGATTGGTAGGTTTGGGAGTCTGACCCAGACCGGGACGTCTTTTGGCACTTCCGAGGCTGGATCGAAGTTTGGAGTCCATTGATTCAGATAAAGGCCCTATGTGCCGATGAAGTATGGCCCATTCCTGAAGATTAAATCATGGTCCTCCTGGGAGATGAATTCGAAAATGAAGTAGCCCCTTCCAACCGCATAACAGGTTACACTGTTTTTTATTAATGGCCTCCAGTTCCTTTGGATCCAGTTGTCTATTGTCCTATTTGAGGGCCAGAGCCCCATGAACTGACCTACCAGACCTCGATCTGATAAGGAGAGCGCTACCTTCATTGGTTGTTCCGGGGGGAGATTGATCTCTGGAATGTTATCTAGCCTTCTTACAAAACTTGGCATTTCTGCTTGGGGTGCTTTCTTTCTGCATGCAGTGATTAGTTTCCTGAAGGACACGGTTGGGGAAGGAGGGGGTGGTGGCTCCCCTCCACTCTGGCTTGGCATGGTAGCAAAAGAGCACAAACCCTAGATCAGTTCTTTTACCTACGCGCGCATCTTACTTGCATAACAGTTGGGAGGAATTTGTTACCCTTCAACACATTACACCTTATACTTATCCTTGATTATGATGTGTTATGGTAGATGACATGTTTTTTTACTACATTGACATAGACAGGTTCTATTGACTCGATTTTACTGAATGTGCAGGGTTTTGGACCTTGAGGATGTAGAGGCATCAATGGAACCCCTTAGACTCCGGATCGAGTCAGGGAGTGTGCTATTGGGGTTTGATTGATTTACTGTGATATTAGTACATTTGATTAGATGATATGATGTGGACATGTTCTGACATGATTTTTTGATGATGTAGGCTGACGATAGCTTGCTGACCAGACTCACATATGGAGTAAATGGGTCACACACACAACTACCAGAGAGGTTGAGGGAGAGGTGTGGACAACAACCCTGCCACATCCTACTAGCACTCTCGTCGTGGCTCGAACTATAGGTTAATGATTACCTAGTTCAAGAGGACCCACGATGTCGCGAGGGAAGACTACAACAATCGCTCGCCATGGTTCTAAGGCGCATGCAATAAGGCGGGGGCCTTATTCCTTAGAATCCCTTAGTCTCCCACAAGTTCACCTAGCGGAGTGTTGACTCCAGGGGTTATTGATGTCTACCAATCATTCAAGAGGCAAGTGGCACCCTTAGAGCACGTGGTGCATCCTGAAGGGCATATCGCGCAAAAGAAACAAAAGAGGCAAGTGGCACCCTTGGAGCATCTCGTGCATCCTGAAGGGAACGTCATACAAAAGAAACAAACGAGGCGAGTGGCACCCTTGGAGCACGTGGTGCGTCCTGAAGGGCACGTCACGTTGATGATGATGAAGGAACAAACCTAGATGGCCCTAAGACATTTAACACCTTAAGAAATTCTTAAACAACTTCCCTAATTAAATGTTGCCCAGTTCAGAATCTAAGTCCTAAGTCTAAAACTTCTCTAGGGGCAAAATTTTGTCTAACCTTAAGAAAAATACCCTATAAAAATTAAAATTAAAAATTAAACTAAAAACCACTTAAGTAATAGTTTTAGTCTTCATAAAAATTTTGGGGTAAAATGAAGAGAGTAAGAATGTAATTAAAATCAGTGGATTTAAAATTGTAAAGAAGAATTTAATTGTTTAACTTGTGAAAGTGTAAAAGATATTAAATTCTTAATAAAAAGAAAAAGAGGTTAATTTGCGCAAGTGTCATTTTTGGCTCTAATAAAAAGGGGAAAAAAGGGAATAATAAAAATTAGGAAACTAAGGAATGGAGGAAACATAATAAGGGAAAGAAGGGAACTTATGGTAAAAAGTGAGGTCAACTTAGTAAAGAAACTGCAATAAAGAACCTTCTAAATTGAACTAAATTAGCAACATCATTTTAGGGAAAGTATTTAAAACCTGTAAGGGAATCTAGGGACACCTAGGAGTAAAAATAGGAGTAACTCTAGGTGGGTGAGGGAAATAAGATAATTTAATAAATTAAAGAAAATTAGTTAATGGAGAAATGTGGGGGATGAATGACACTTGTACGAAAGAGAATTTTTAGAAGATTTTATTAAAACTTAAAGTAAATGAAATTTGGGGAAAGTGGGAAGTTCTAAAACTCTATAAAAGAGAGGAAGGAAGAGGAAGAAAGGGATTGAATGTTAGCGTAACGTTATGCTGTCGGATTAGTGACTTGACTGATTTACTTGTGGGGAGTTGGGATTTCTCATCTCGGATAGGAGTGGTAGCTCATCCTTGCGAGGTGAGCTGAGAGCTAGACGAAACCTCCAGATAGGTGTGTGGCCCCTTTGCAGCTCGGGGGGCAAAGGGGGGAGAAGAGTACCCCTAGCATTGGCTGGGAGGTACCAATGAAGTCTCGGCGGTCGGCGAGCAGGAGATGCACGGAGCGCAGGACGTCATTCGAATCGGGCAATCAGGCAACGATACGCTCTTTTATTTATAGAGTAGAATGCTTTAGGACTTATGCTTGGATCTGCCCATTGATGTGTAAAAGGATTGGATGTTTAGATTGATAGCGGACCCCTTTTTCTTAGCCTAGTTGATTGTTTGGTTGATTGACTTCCCGTAGCCCTTGTCCCCGCATGACTCAACAGCCCTGTGGTTGATTATGACCCTTGAGATTGTTTTCTTATCATCCCTAGCACGTCAGTCCTCGCCTGAGCAGTCGGCCAGGAGTCTGATCTACGGTCGTCGCCTTAGCATTAAAAGACCTATCGATCTCAACGCCCTTCTTTTCTGTGCGAGGATGGTGATGCGAATGCGAACCTTTAGCCGTCTACCTTTGTTGTAGTCCTTGCCTGGTTGTTGACTTGCGCCTTCCAGTACCACCTCTGCTTATGGATTATCTCGCTTCCTTGATGTTTATTTTTCTGCGCCTTGACTGATAGAATCTATGCGATCCCTTCAATGAGTTATCTTGATGACCCTGGCATTCTCTACTGTTGTCAGCATTTTTATATCGGTATCCCGAGAGGTAAAAAGTACTTAGCTCTGATCTATGTTTTGGTTCTTGTTGATTTGACTTGTTTTTATTACTCCAGCAATTGTATATTATGAAATATGTGAAAATTTAACCCGACATTTCATAGCCATGAACAAATCAAATCTGCGTTGTTCTTGGGGCTCTGCATTTTATAACTCTGCGTTTTTATTTTTGGGTGTACTCCTTACTGGTATATGGCTGGCATTTTTATATATATAAAGAAGTCGTCCCATCCTTGGATAAGATGCCTAGCGATTTTTCCCTTTTGCACGAACTATGATTCACCATTCTTGGGATCGAATTCGTTGCCTTTAACCTCAGTGCTTTAGTGGAAAATTCTCTGTGTTTGGTATTGTTTAAAGAATGTAACCAATATTGCTCGGCGAATGGTACTGTGTGATGAATGTAACAGATTTCTCTATGGTTGGTATTGTTTAAAGACTGTAACCAATATTGCTCGGCGAATGGTACTGTGTGATGAATGTGATGGATTTCTCTGCGTTGGGCATTGGTTAATATTGGTGCTATCGATTTTTCTCTGCGATTGTAACACGGTGACTGTAATAACCCCTCCCCACGAGTCGGGACTGTAAAAACTTGATAACAACTAGACACAGGTCGTCGTGAAGGTATGCCACGAACTGGGTGGGTCAGCATTCAAATTTTACTTCTAGCACGATAATTTAGTGACAGCGGGTAGTTTCCACGATGTGTATTTAGATGTAATTGTTGTAGTCTTCTTAAATTTTTGGTGAACACTTTCTGTGTGAAGTTGGATAACCTTTGACAGTGCCTGGTCGCGCGCCCTTGAGACCACGATACCTACCTGGTAGGCGTTGGTGTTTCAGCGTTGCAACTCCGACTGTTAGCACTCCGCCTAACACAGTTGGATTGAGCATTTCGTCCTTGGATTTGTGTTGTCTGATAGAAGGGCCGAGCCTTGAGAGAATAGCCAGAACCATCCCTTTATTTCACGTTTCTGACACCCCTGGAACCCTGCGAAATTTCCCTTCTGGATCGCGGGCGTTGCCTTCACACCTGGAATCCTTGACTGTTATGCATGCGCCCAGAGCCTTTGTTTCAGGCTTGTGTCTCATTAAAGGTGTTATCAGTGTTTACCTTCCATAATGGTGCACTTTATTTGGGAAGCTAATACTGAATTGCAGGTTGCTAGACACCTATCCACCATGCCTTTATTGAATAATATGTTTATATTTAGGAAGTTGAAAAGGAGCCTCAAGTCTAGACTATTTCCAGTTAAACTTATATTTCAGTTTGTCTTATTCTAGATTAAAATTTTGTTTGGTTTAAAAATTTATTTTAGATTTCATACTACCATTAAGATTTATGCCTAAGTCATGCCTTCTCTAGTTGTGTAGGAATGGCGTGATTATAGAGAGTGGTTTCCACTGATTTTTTTTATTTTTTTATTTCCTGTTGTATTCATAGTGAATGATGGGATTCGTATATAATGAAATCCCCATGTAAAAGACTGTACTCACCTTTATAGTTACACTCATGCTCCAAATTATGTTCACATCTATAAATGAAGGTAACCTTGAAGGAGTAAGCTTAGATTTCATGGATTCTGTGTCGATTTCCACTAAGATCTAGCTGTTTATTTGAGCAAAAGTACTTACGGGAGTGATCGAGATGACTCCATCACAGACGGGTTCTTAGATTTTTCTTGAGGCCTTTTCCTTATTACTTCTAATTTCCATTTTTGGTATGCTCATTCCTTTAAGTTGAATTTAAGGGCCAATGTCTACTATGGTTTAAGGTTTAGGTATTGTTTTATCCTTAACATCATATTGATATGTAATTCCTTAGTTATGAAATTCAATTTTAAAGTAGTAAATTTTCGTTGAATAGTTAACCTAGTTTTACCTTGAAACTTTATAATTTACTAAACAACAAGTACTTCATCAATATTATGAATAGAAATATTGTTTATATAAGGTATTAATACTATTACCTTCTGTGTTAGGGGTTGGAACTTCCTTAGTCTCTTGGGTAGAATGCCAGTTAGTCTTGGAATCCCTCCATATGTCATATCCATTACAATAAGTGGATCACTTACATCCTGGATGCATATCATTGAAGGACTTCAATCGATCCATTAATACTAAACACCACCATTTCTCTTTCATTTGAATGGTGTATGAATTTATCCATTTGATTGCTAAGCGTGACCATTTTGTTATGTTTTCATTAATGTTTTACTGACAGCACTTGACATGTTAGATAGCATACTAGTTTAGACTGGTCATTGCACAACCTATGTTTCTTAGAGTGAGCAGTCATGCACCCAGTAGACCAAAACACTTAGAGATAGTTAGTTCTTGTCACGATGTATGTTCTCGTACCTTGTTAATGTTGGTAATTGCATCAACTAAATTGTTATGTGTTATTCTAGTCAGGCTATTGTTGGAATGTGTCATAGATGGTAATCACATTAATTAAATTGATATGCGTTATTGTAGCCATTCTTAATCTTTTAGGTTGAAGGTTGTACATTGCTTCCAAGTGCTTGATGTACTTTTAGGTTAGGTCATTATGTTTGTTGTGGCATGAGTTGCATGTGTTGTGTCCGTCGTCGTGTTGCAATGTTGAGTAATGTCATTATTACCTTCCTACATACACACACACACACAAAAAAAAAAAAAAACCGCACTTGTTATGTGAGGCTTGTCGTCGTAACGAATTGGGAGGTTCTTACAGCTACAAGAAGAGGGGATGGTGTATGTTGAACCATTAAAATTGTTGCCTACCTGGAGAAATGGTAGAGGAGGACAGGATTTTATTGCCAAGAGGCTGGATCATTTTCTGATTTCTAACGACCTTGTGACCACAGGATTTAGGTACATATATGTAGTGTGTAATATAAATATTTATGATCATATGCCAGCAATCCTACACTTGGAAAAATATAATAGAGAGTTCAGTTTCCCCTTAAAATTTAATTCTATTTGGTTGGATGAACCAGAGTTTGTAAACTTTGTGAGGTCCAAATGGGTTGGACTGTTGGGAACAAAGACCTTAAATCCTATGGAATCATTGGTACAAAAGCTAAAGTTAATTAAGTCCATGATGATTAATTGGGGAAAAAATAAAAAGCTAAAAGAAAAGGAAGAATTGGTAAAGATGGAATTAGAGTTGGATATAAGTTACTCAAATAATCCTGGTGGATTTGAGAAAGAGGAAGAAAAAGAGTTGATTGTTGTAAAAGAGCAAAGAAAAATGTTTTTATTGAGACAGGAAGAGGAAACTTGGAGGCAAAAGAGTATACTAAATTGGTTGGCTTCAACTGATAGAAATACTAAATTTTTCCATGCTTATGCTAACTCTAGGAAACAAATCAATACTATATGGGAGATGTCCAAGGAGTATGGGATAATGATCTATAGCAATAAAGATCTACAAAAGGAAGCAGTTGGTTTTTTTCAAAATATATTCTTGGCTCACCCTAACCTTGCCATTATTGATCAACTTGCAATCTTAAGGAATTATCCAAGGATGTTTACAACATAAGATAGTCAAAGATTAACCTTACCTATAACTTCAGTAGACTTTTTGTCAATTCTCAAAGATTTTAAAGCTTCAAAAAGTCATGGGCCAGATGGTTGGACTGTAGAGTTTTTTCTAGATTTTTTTGACATTCTAGGTGATGAATTAGTGGAGATGGTTGAAGAATCAAGAAAGACAGGTAGGGTGTCAAGAGAATTGAATGCAAATTTTCTTACTCTGATTCCAAAGAGTGAGAATCCAGGATCTTTTGGGGAATATAGGCCTATTTCTCTTTGTAACTTGGTGTATAAGATCATTACTAAAATTATTTCCAACATAAATAAATCTTATTTGTCCTGTGGTATATCAAAGGAACAATTTGGATTTCTCAAGGCCAAGAAAATCACTGATGTTATTGGCATAGTACAGGAATCTTTGCATAGCATTAATGTTAAAAATATCAAGCTATGGTACTTAAACTAGACATGATAAAGGCATATGACAGAGTTGATTGGGGCTTCTTAAGACTTGTGTTGTTACAAGTGGGAATGAACTTAGAATCCACTGATTGGATCATGGGGCGTGTGACCTCTGCAAACTTTGTTGTATTGATTAATGTCAAGCCTACAAAGTTATTTAAAATTACAAAGGGATTAAGACAAGGGTGCCAATTATCCCCTTTACTCTTTCTTATAGTAGTGGAAGGTTTAAGCAAAGATATAAAGGAGCAGGTTAGGGATAAGAATTTAGAAGGTATTCCTGTGGCTAGAGGGATTTACATTACTCATCTGATGTTTGCAAATGATATTATTATGTTTGGAAATGGAAAATTTGTTGAGTAGAATTTATTTAAGGATCTCTTAGAACTGTTTAGTAAAGCAACTGGTATTGCCTTTAGTCCAGATAAATCAATGTTTCTTGAAGATGGATGGACAACAGAGGATTTATCTATGATGAAGGAGATTCTTCCCTTTGATGTAAAATCAGTAGATGCAGGTTTTAATTATATTGGTTGTTTTCTAAAGCCCAATTTTTATAATAAGGCTTAATGGTATTGGTTGGTGAGAACATTTCATAAAGGATTGCAAAATGGAGCCTAAGATGGTTAATCTTAGAGGGGGGGGTTACACTTGTTAAAGCAATACTTGAAAGTATACATGTATATTGGATTTCACTGGCCAAGATTCCAAAAAGTATACTCAATATTATTAGAAGGAGAATATTTAGTTTTATGTGGTCTATAAAAAAGGTAAAAGAATGGATTCATTTGATAAGTTGGGAAAAGATAGCTAAACCTAAAAATTTGGGGGGGTGGGGTATAAAAAATATCTATACATTTGGAAACGCCCTAGCAACAAAAAGTTTATGGAGGTGTCTTATGGTACCTGTACTTTGGCATGAGGTAATTGTTAGTAAATATATAAAGAAAAAGTATGTGGTTGAATGGCTTAGGAAAGGAAGAAGAAAGTGGTCTAGGGGTTCTAATATTTGGAGAGCACTCACCTCGTATTTAACTATTATAAATCATTGGATGGTTTGGAAGCCAGGAGATGGGAGGGATATCAGAA
>WSFP011479088.1:0-16476 GCA_009831015.1 Picea engelmannii
AAAAAATTAATGATATATAAATTAATGTATAAAATAATAAATGCAACGATGTGTTAAAGTATGAAATGTTTTAAATAATATTAAATGTATTAAATTATTTAAAATGTATTAATGTATAAAATAATTAGTACATTAATGTGTTAAAGTAATAAATATATGAAATAATTTATAAAGTATTAATGTATCAATTGATAATTATTAATACTTATGATTGATAATGACCATAAATATAGCATACTTAGTAAATAACCAAGCTTAAAAGGGTCAGGAATATTTATAAATGAAGACCTCATTCCCGAAGGCTAAGATGAATTAAGAAAGGAAGTTCAAAAGGTAAAAGAAGCCAAGAAAGAAGGAAAATGAGAAATAATTAGAAATCGAAAAGATATTGTTAGGGATAGAGACCAGAAGGATAATAATAAATAGGAATTTGGGACACTCAGGATCCTTTTTTAGAATTGTTGTGTCTTTCCATGGCACAAAGGTACTATGATAAATTGGATCCCGAGTGATATTAATATTATATGTCTAGTTGAAACTTGGGAGCATGAGGAGTCTAAGGTCCCTAACATAGAAAGATTTATCTTATGGTCGGCATTAAAAAAAAAAATCCCACTATAGAGGGATAGGAGGCATAGTGTGTTACATTATAAAGAGCATTTCTCCTCACATTCAACTTCATAAGATGGATAGAGCAAGGAAGAGGCTATTGATTATTTTGCGGACCCTGACGATACAAACGCTGCTGAATCGAATATGCTTACAAAAGGTTGGCCCAATCTCAATTCGTTTTCGGCAGTGGACTATGAAAATCTTACGAGTAAGCTTAACAAAACTTTACCTATTGTCATTAATACTCCTTATGTCAGTTTTGAGGAGGGTAAGATTAATGTAGGTATGGAGTCGTTAAAGACAGACTTTGTTTCTTAGAGGGTTATGGGTCTAGCTATACTCATGTGTGTGAGGATCCTATGATGTTGAATCTAAAGGACAATGAGGATGTTTCTTGTATTTTTGTTCTGGAGGGAGGAAGGGATTAGGGAGGGTTTTGGGAGACAAGATAGACAATATTTTGGTGATTGGGTGGGGATGATACCCAAATTGTTGAGGATGATATTCTAATGGTCTTGGGGGTTGGGGGGGGATTGTAACTTCCTAGATAGGAAAGGGGTTCATCTGGGTGCATGGTTCAAATTTTCGGTAGGGAGCTTCATTGAAGGTAGTAAGGAGGTTGTAGAACTAAGGAATGCTCCACGGAACGACTTAGAACCTGTGGGATCCTTCAAGTGTATCACGATATTTACCAATGCTTTGATTGTAGGGTCTGCAACTACTGTTGGGGACATGGATCGCTCGGATCACCCTTCTTTTCCTAGATTTTTTCCGGTTCAGTCCTTTGTTGTTGAAGTGGAGAAGGGGGTGGGGACTCACCACTTGAATTCATGGGATACTGCCTTTGTGGGAAAACAGAACTGTGGAGGACGGGATATCCCAATTGTACTAATTGAGGTTGAAGAAGCTATAGTGGATCATGTGTCATCTTATTGGGAGATTCTTTCTAGAACACCTCTACCTATATTTGTTGGGGGGGAGTTACTACAAAATCCTTTAGAAAAGAAGAGTGAAGAGGGGATCCCTTTGAAGGTTAACTCTCATATATCAGGGGGCAAGTATTCAATGACAAAGGGGGCAGTACATGGAGGCCTCGAAAAGGACTTCTCCCCTTTAAAGACTAGAAGTCCTAGGAAGCTAGGGAGAGAGAAGCAGTTTGGTGAATCTAATTGTACCATAGTGGTTGATGATCTGAGGGCTCTTAGAGCACAAAAATCCCTAGCAAGAGTAAAAAACTGATTGTGGCCACTTTAAATGTGAGAGGAGTGGGGGGAAGCTCCAAGTACTTATCCCTAAAATGATTCTTAGAATTAGTGAAACCTGATGTATTGCTTATATAGGAAACTATGGTTGGGGTGGAAAAAGCAAGGGATATGTTTGCTAAATCATTACCACACTGGTTTTTTTGTGGAGTGGACTCCACAGGACTCTATGGTGGGATGCTCACAGCGTGGAATCTAAGGAAAGATTATTTTTCTACTTACTTGATTCCTGTAGGGATTTTGCTAGAAGGATGTGTTAAAGACATTGATAGAAATATGAATATGATCAACTAGTACAGACCGTATTCGGACAGAGAGTTCTATTGGGAGGTCATTAAGAGTGAAGGTTTATTTAAAGAACAAAATTTAATTCTGGGGGGTGATCTCAACTTCACTGCCTCATTTAGAGAGGTTTGGGGTGAACATGCTAGAATAGATCCATTACATCCATACTTCAGTAAGTTGCTACTGTAACATCCCGTTATGGCGCACTGAGAAAACTTATTCTTTGAGGACACTTGCTCGCAAGTGATCCGAACTATTATGATATTAAAACATTTGTCCTTGATTATGATGTGGTTTTTTTTTTTTTTGACAGAAACGTTTAGCGGATTTTATATTAGTTGTGGACTAGCCACTAATCGGTTACAGACTGGCAGGGCTTCACTGAGCAGCTGCCTACAATAAGCTAAAATGCACTACTAGAATTGCCATATTTAACAAACACCCCCGAAAACGGTTCAGATACCTGAAACCAGACTTATTTTAAAGCCTTGGCTTCTATACAAAATGCCAAGATGCTTGAGAGGGTAGAAATCCCTATAGACCAAGAGGATGACTACTCTTTGGGGTCCTTCCCCCATTCGATGTTTAACTTGGACATTTTTCCTTCAAGTTGACCGATCCTTTCCTCAAATTCCTCTTTTGGGCTCTTAAACTCCTAGTGTAGCTTGCCAAGCTCCTCTGTGAATCCAATTTTTACTGTAGAGATATCCTGCTCCAATTGTTCCAACCGCCTGCCTGCCTCCATGTCTAAGTTCTCTAGGAAATCAAGTTGATACTGGAGTGTCTGCTTCAGTTTTTCCAGCGTCTCATCGAGTTGTTTCAGTTGCTCCTCTACAGTGAGATTCTGGCTGGAACTCGCAGCCATCTCTCCTCCTCTTGCACTCGTGCTCTGAATCCTCTCCTTCTGCTCTCTCCATGGCAGAGAATGGGTCTGCTCTCGGACTGAGGGCACAAGCAAATTTAATCTTGCTCTCCCTTCTTTCATCATTTCGTCCATCGATGCTTTCCCCAAGAGGCATGGGGGGATGATCTTGTTGTTGTGCATGTGAACCGATTTTTTGGGTTGTCCTATGCCCGAGTTGTACAGTCCTGCGCCCCTGCATTGGTTGAATCCTGGCACTGTCTATTCCTGTCCCCTTCTTGCAACTTGCGTGGGATTTCCTTTGGGCATGAGGGCGGGTCATGGTATATTCACCGTGGAGAATTGGTCATTTATAATCATGCGTCCTTGTGCCAGCACAGCGCCCCTGTTTGCCTCCTCGTCCGCATCTTTATTCAGCTCCCGCGGGACATGGAACACTTGGAATGAATCAAGACCTTTAAGGAGTAGGCGTATTTTGGCCAGCAAGTTATTGAGTTGTGCACTTTGAGTTTCTGTAGAACGGGTTATATCACTAATTAACATGTGGGAGTCTCCTATGATAATCAAATTTCGGATTCCATTACTTCTGGCTTGGCACAGGCCTTGCCATAGTGCCATTGCTTCTGCATGGTTGTTGGTGGCGATGCCTAAGCCAATCGTGTATCGCACCATCACTTCTGCATTTGGCTTCACAATTATTCCTCCTCCTCCTGCTTGACCTGGGTTGCCCTTTGAGGCTCCGTCGAAGGACAGGATGTGGTTTTTCCTTTCGCTTTTCCAATTATCGAATTCACTCCTTCCTGTCCTTATTTCCCAGTGCTCTTGGATTGTGGTTTTGGCTGTGTTCCCAGTTTACAGTTGAATTTGGCATTGATCCAACCAAATCTCTTCTTGTTCTTCCATCTCCCTACTATAATTAGGTTGACGGTGAGAGCTAGCCCATTCGCCAAATAGATATCTAATCTTTGCACTCACTAGAGAGGCCCTCCTTTCCTTATCTCTAAAAATTTTGTTGTTTCTTTCCAACCAAAGCCCCCAAAGGATAAACCTTGGGATTGCTTTCCAAAGCCTTGAGGCAGAGCTTTGCTTCTTCAATTGGAACAGATAAAGAGTTGTCCAGCTTTGGAGAAGGGAATTAATATCTTGGGGAAGAGGAAGATTCTTTTGCAACCCAACTACCAACTTCCAAAGTTCTTTTGAATAGCTACAGTTAAGAAGGAGATGATCAGAGGTTTCCTCAGCTTGCTGACACAGGGGGCACCTGAAGGGGCCCTCCCAACCTTTATTTTGGAGGTTTTCCCCTGTTTTGATGCTACTGTGGCTTAGAGTCCAGAGGAACAGGTCTATTTTGGGGATGGTTTTTGTGTTCCAGATAGGTTTCCATAGGGACGGGTTGGGTGGAACATGAGGGATGTTTCGAAAGGTGTTGTATCCCAGTGAGGTGGAGTAATGTTTAGCATTCTTTCCCCATCCTCTCTCATCTTTCCCCTTTTTTTATATGGGGGCTTTCCCCTGCAGGTTGAGTTTTAGGGAGCACCACTCAATTTCTAAGTCCAGTGGCAGGTTGCTCACTGCCCAACCTTGCCACGATTTTTGTCTGTCAGTCCCCCATGTAGAGATGTCAAAGAGCGTCTTTAGATTTCGCCCGTCCATCCATCCTTTTAGTCGTTGCAGGTTCTGGCTCAGTTCCAGTGGTGGATCACCTAGAATGGAGTCTTGCCAGATTTTAATTTTTTCCCCATTTCCCGGCACCCAAGTAAGGTGGAGAGTGAACAGGTCCATGGCCTTTTTGCAAAGATTGTAGATTGGGGACCCCTTGGTCTCTCTACAAGGATTTTCAATGCACCTCTTCCTTGCGCCTTTGAAATATTTCTTCCACAGGGCTTCCTTGCTCCACGCGGTGTCACCACTGACTATGTGCCATAGCAATTTTTCCCCTAGAGCCAAATTCTGCACTTTGGTGTTTTTGAAATTGAGGCCTCCTTCCAAGAGGGGTTTTGAGATTTTATCCCAATTTATAAGGTGGATTCTCCTGCCTGTTTGCTTCCCCCCTTCCCACAGGAAGCTTCTCTGCATTGCTTCCATTTGTTGAATTGTGGTGCTTGGAGCTAGAAGCAAAGAGTTCTGGTAAATGGGTACACTTTCCAGGAAGGATTTGATTAGGACTATCCTTCCTGCTAGACTTAGCCAATTCGCCCCCCATGAGGAAATTCTCTTCTTTAGTTTATCTAGTAAATGATTCCAATGTGAGGCCCTTAAAGTCGTCTTGGAGATAGGAATTCCTAGGTAGGTGAAGGTCTCCCATTTGATGTGCCCTTCCATCCCCAAAACTCTGGAAATTCCTAGCATCTCTTTGGGTGTAATATTCCAACCATAAATTTTACTTTTTGTTTGACTTATCTCGCTTCCTGACACTGTAGCATAAGCATCCAGCTCCTCTTTGAATCTTTTTGCAACTAACAGACTTGCCCCTCCTAGTAGCAAGGTGTCGTCCACAAATTGCGCGTGGTTGATTTCCTTCACACCTTGGGTTATTTTTAGTCCTTAGAGGTTGCTTCGGATTCTGTAATTTTCCAGCTGGTAGCTAAGGACTGAGGCTTGAATTGCGTAGAGAAGGGGAGACAAAGGAAAACTCTGCCTTAAGCCCCTGGATGCTTTGAAGAAGTTTGTTACTCTTCCATTTACCATGGGGGCTATCCATGGCGACCCTATGCAGGCTCTTATCCAATTCACAAAGGATTCGTCAAATCCGAATTTCTTCATTACCTCAAATAGGAAGTTATGATTAACTCTGTCAAAAGCATTTGCAAGGTCTAGTTTAATAATCATACCTTTTTCTTTCCTGCATAGACTTGAGTGAAGAGCTTCTTGCACCAGGACTATGTTGTCTGCTATTTGCCTGCCTTTGATGAATCCTCCCTGGTTCTCTGGTACTATGAGAGGGAGAAAATTTTTCAATCTGTTTGTGATTACCTTGGTAAGGATTTTGTAGCTTGTGTTGCAGAGGGAGATCGGTCTGAATCGGCTAAAGTTGAGCGCTCCTTTCTCTTTTGGGATGAGTGCCAGGAAGGCTGAATTTGTGCTTCCTCCTAGCTTGCTACTCGCTTGTGATTTCCTTATCATTTTGGTTAGGTCCGATTTGATTATTTCCCAGCATTGCTAGAAGAATCTGGTTGTAAATCCATCCGGTCCAGGGGCTTTGTCCGTTGCATTTGATCCACCGCTTCTTTTATTTCTTGCTGTGTGACTTCCTCCAAAAGCTTGAGATTGATGTCATCTTTTATTAGCTTTGGAACAACGGATAGAGGGTACATTTAAGGATCAGTGCTTTCCCTTTCTGCTTCTGTGTAGAGGGTTTTGAATGTCTCAAAGGCTGCCTGTCTGATGCCCTTTGGCTCAGATATTGTAGTGTTTTGGACTTGGATTTCTGTCACAGCCTTGTAGTGTTTCCTTGCTTCCGCTTGCTTATGGAAATAACTCGTGTTTTTGTCTCCTTCCTTCAGCCAAAGACTTCGAGACTTCTACCTCCAGTAGCTTTCTTCATCTCTGCAGGTTTTGTTCCATTTCCTTTGAAGTTGCTCCTCCTTAAGTAAGTCCTGTTGTGTGATCTCCTTTTTTTCCAGAGCGAGCTGATGACTCTCTAGGTGCCTTTGAGCTTCTAAGCGTAGGGCGATTGGATCAGCTTGTTTTTTTGCCCATCCTTTTAGCTCAACCTTAAGCCTTCGCAATTTTTCTTCCCAAACATAAAACGCAGAGACATTAACTTTGCTAGTCCATACATTGGAGACTTTGCGCAGAAAGTCTTTATCCTGTATCCATGTTGGATTGAATCTGAAGGGGATGGGCCCCTGGCCTTGCTCCTTCCTAAGCTCTAGACTAATAGGCTTGTGGTCAGAGGTGATGTGGGGGAGAATTTATGAGGAAGATGTAAGCTCAAGTGTCAAGAATGAGCTTTGTACAAGGAATCTGTCCAAACAGGCAGCAATATGCCCCAGACCTACCCTTTTGTTGGTCCAAGTGTAGCGTCCCCTGGTCGGCATAATGTCCATTAAGTCCCATGCTGAGATTAGGTCCTCCACCCACTCTCTAGCTGGGTCTCTTACGATAGATCCTCCCCGTTTTTCTTCTTGGGCTAAAGTTACGTTTAAGTCCCCTCCTAGTATAATATTTTCCAGCTCATTGTCTGTTAGATAGTCTAGAAGGGTTTGCCAGTAGTTATTTTTCTCTTATATATGCTAAGGGACATAGATATTAAAGAGACTTACCGTTTGCCCTGATTCCTTGTGGAGCAGTTGGGAGAAGATCCAATGCATGCAAAGGTCGGAGCGGATCAGATCTATTTTGGAGGTGTTCCATAGGGTGCAGAGCCCTCCTGAAGCACCTCTGGCATTGTCGGCTAAACCCTAGCTGCTTCTCCATACGTTTTTTGAAACTTTTATAGAGTCCTGCTGACTCATCTTGGTTTCCTGGATAAGTAGGATGTTCGTTTTCATTGCTTTGATTATGTCCCTGAGAGCTTCTTCCTTCCTTTTTCTACCTAGACCCCTACAGTTCCAGGAATTTATCTTCATTGGTTACTTTGTGGAGGGGAGTGACCTCCTTGGGAGGCCTTAGTCAGCTTCCTTGTTTGCCTTACTCCGATCAGTTGCTTGATGGTTGGTTGCGCTCCTTTGAGAATGTCTTTGTAGGTTTCCTGGTCCCTTTCCGCTTTTTTGGATTTCCTACCTATGCCTGGCTTATTTGGGGTGTCCCAGGCTTCACTCTCTCCTTTTGATTCATTTCTTGACAAGATCTCTCCCTCCTCGGTGCCTTGATCCGCCCCATTCCTTGGAGGGGAGATGGGTTTCTCCACTCCTTCTGCTACTTTTTGAGTTCCTCCGGTTTCCGAGATTTGGTCGCCTCTTTCTTCTTCACCTTGGGCAGCGTTGCTTGGATCCTCCATTTCACCTTCATTTCCCAATGCTTTGAAGTTGTTTGTCGTCTCTATGTTTCCAGGGTTTCCTTGATCTGGAGATGGATTTTCCCTTCTTGGGCCTTTAGACTTCGACCTTCCTTTCCAGGGTTGCTGCCATCCTTCCTCCCCTATTTTCTCTGTGTGTAGGGTTTTTGGGCAATTTCTCTGGAAATGTCCATATTCATGACATCCTCTGCATTTGAACGGGAGTTGCCCATAATCCAGTTTTTGTAGGTGTTTCCATTCCCCAACCTTCAGTTTTATCGCTTTCGGCAAGCCTATTTCCAAATCAACTTCCACACAGATTCTTGCACAAGAATATTGGTCTTTTGGGTCGGCTCTGTCAATGTAGTGACCTAGTCCATTCCCAATAGCTTGCAGCGATGAGGAGTTCCAGCAGTGGATTGGTAGGTTTGGGAGTCTGACCCAGACCGGGACGTCTTTTGGCACTTCCGAGGCTGGATCGAAGTTTGGAGTCCATTGATTCAGATAAAGGCCCTATGTGCCGATGAAGTATGGCCCATTCCTGAAGATTAAATCATGGTCCTCCTGGGAGATGAATTCGAAAATGAAGTAGCCCCTTCCAACCGCATAACAGGTTACACTGTTTTTTATTAATGGCCTCCAGTTCCTTTGGATCCAGTTGTCTATTGTCCTATTTGAGGGCCAGAGCCCCATGAACTGACCTACCAGACCTCGATCTGATAAGGAGAGCGCTACCTTCATTGGTTGTTCCGGGGGGAGATTGATCTCTGGAATGTTATCTAGCCTTCTTACAAAACTTGGCATTTCTGCTTGGGGTGCTTTCTTTCTGCATGCAGTGATTAGTTTCCTGAAGGACACGGTTGGGGAAGGAGGGGGTGGTGGCTCCCCTCCACTCTGGCTTGGCATGGTAGCAAAAGAGCACAAACCCTAGATCAGTTCTTTTACCTACGCGCGCATCTTACTTGCATAACAGTTGGGAGGAATTTGTTACCCTTCAACACATTACACCTTATACTTATCCTTGATTATGATGTGTTATGGTAGATGACATGTTTTTTTACTACATTGACATAGACAGGTTCTATTGACTCGATTTTACTGAATGTGCAGGGTTTTGGACCTTGAGGATGTAGAGGCATCAATGGAACCCCTTAGACTCCGGATCGAGTCAGGGAGTGTGCTATTGGGGTTTGATTGATTTACTGTGATATTAGTACATTTGATTAGATGATATGATGTGGACATGTTCTGACATGATTTTTTGATGATGTAGGCTGACGATAGCTTGCTGACCAGACTCACATATGGAGTAAATGGGTCACACACACAACTACCAGAGAGGTTGAGGGAGAGGTGTGGACAACAACCCTGCCACATCCTACTAGCACTCTCGTCGTGGCTCGAACTATAGGTTAATGATTACCTAGTTCAAGAGGACCCACGATGTCGCGAGGGAAGACTACAACAATCGCTCGCCATGGTTCTAAGGCGCATGCAATAAGGCGGGGGCCTTATTCCTTAGAATCCCTTAGTCTCCCACAAGTTCACCTAGCGGAGTGTTGACTCCAGGGGTTATTGATGTCTACCAATCATTCAAGAGGCAAGTGGCACCCTTAGAGCACGTGGTGCATCCTGAAGGGCATATCGCGCAAAAGAAACAAAAGAGGCAAGTGGCACCCTTGGAGCATCTCGTGCATCCTGAAGGGAACGTCATACAAAAGAAACAAACGAGGCGAGTGGCACCCTTGGAGCACGTGGTGCGTCCTGAAGGGCACGTCACGTTGATGATGATGAAGGAACAAACCTAGATGGCCCTAAGACATTTAACACCTTAAGAAATTCTTAAACAACTTCCCTAATTAAATGTTGCCCAGTTCAGAATCTAAGTCCTAAGTCTAAAACTTCTCTAGGGGCAAAATTTTGTCTAACCTTAAGAAAAATACCCTATAAAAATTAAAATTAAAAATTAAACTAAAAACCACTTAAGTAATAGTTTTAGTCTTCATAAAAATTTTGGGGTAAAATGAAGAGAGTAAGAATGTAATTAAAATCAGTGGATTTAAAATTGTAAAGAAGAATTTAATTGTTTAACTTGTGAAAGTGTAAAAGATATTAAATTCTTAATAAAAAGAAAAAGAGGTTAATTTGCGCAAGTGTCATTTTTGGCTCTAATAAAAAGGGGAAAAAAGGGAATAATAAAAATTAGGAAACTAAGGAATGGAGGAAACATAATAAGGGAAAGAAGGGAACTTATGGTAAAAAGTGAGGTCAACTTAGTAAAGAAACTGCAATAAAGAACCTTCTAAATTGAACTAAATTAGCAACATCATTTTAGGGAAAGTATTTAAAACCTGTAAGGGAATCTAGGGACACCTAGGAGTAAAAATAGGAGTAACTCTAGGTGGGTGAGGGAAATAAGATAATTTAATAAATTAAAGAAAATTAGTTAATGGAGAAATGTGGGGGATGAATGACACTTGTACGAAAGAGAATTTTTAGAAGATTTTATTAAAACTTAAAGTAAATGAAATTTGGGGAAAGTGGGAAGTTCTAAAACTCTATAAAAGAGAGGAAGGAAGAGGAAGAAAGGGATTGAATGTTAGCGTAACGTTATGCTGTCGGATTAGTGACTTGACTGATTTACTTGTGGGGAGTTGGGATTTCTCATCTCGGATAGGAGTGGTAGCTCATCCTTGCGAGGTGAGCTGAGAGCTAGACGAAACCTCCAGATAGGTGTGTGGCCCCTTTGCAGCTCGGGGGGCAAAGGGGGGAGAAGAGTACCCCTAGCATTGGCTGGGAGGTACCAATGAAGTCTCGGCGGTCGGCGAGCAGGAGATGCACGGAGCGCAGGACGTCATTCGAATCGGGCAATCAGGCAACGATACGCTCTTTTATTTATAGAGTAGAATGCTTTAGGACTTATGCTTGGATCTGCCCATTGATGTGTAAAAGGATTGGATGTTTAGATTGATAGCGGACCCCTTTTTCTTAGCCTAGTTGATTGTTTGGTTGATTGACTTCCCGTAGCCCTTGTCCCCGCATGACTCAACAGCCCTGTGGTTGATTATGACCCTTGAGATTGTTTTCTTATCATCCCTAGCACGTCAGTCCTCGCCTGAGCAGTCGGCCAGGAGTCTGATCTACGGTCGTCGCCTTAGCATTAAAAGACCTATCGATCTCAACGCCCTTCTTTTCTGTGCGAGGATGGTGATGCGAATGCGAACCTTTAGCCGTCTACCTTTGTTGTAGTCCTTGCCTGGTTGTTGACTTGCGCCTTCCAGTACCACCTCTGCTTATGGATTATCTCGCTTCCTTGATGTTTATTTTTCTGCGCCTTGACTGATAGAATCTATGCGATCCCTTCAATGAGTTATCTTGATGACCCTGGCATTCTCTACTGTTGTCAGCATTTTTATATCGGTATCCCGAGAGGTAAAAAGTACTTAGCTCTGATCTATGTTTTGGTTCTTGTTGATTTGACTTGTTTTTATTACTCCAGCAATTGTATATTATGAAATATGTGAAAATTTAACCCGACATTTCATAGCCATGAACAAATCAAATCTGCGTTGTTCTTGGGGCTCTGCATTTTATAACTCTGCGTTTTTATTTTTGGGTGTACTCCTTACTGGTATATGGCTGGCATTTTTATATATATAAAGAAGTCGTCCCATCCTTGGATAAGATGCCTAGCGATTTTTCCCTTTTGCACGAACTATGATTCACCATTCTTGGGATCGAATTCGTTGCCTTTAACCTCAGTGCTTTAGTGGAAAATTCTCTGTGTTTGGTATTGTTTAAAGAATGTAACCAATATTGCTCGGCGAATGGTACTGTGTGATGAATGTAACAGATTTCTCTATGGTTGGTATTGTTTAAAGACTGTAACCAATATTGCTCGGCGAATGGTACTGTGTGATGAATGTGATGGATTTCTCTGCGTTGGGCATTGGTTAATATTGGTGCTATCGATTTTTCTCTGCGATTGTAACACGGTGACTGTAATAACCCCTCCCCACGAGTCGGGACTGTAAAAACTTGATAACAACTAGACACAGGTCGTCGTGAAGGTATGCCACGAACTGGGTGGGTCAGCATTCAAATTTTACTTCTAGCACGATAATTTAGTGACAGCGGGTAGTTTCCACGATGTGTATTTAGATGTAATTGTTGTAGTCTTCTTAAATTTTTGGTGAACACTTTCTGTGTGAAGTTGGATAACCTTTGACAGTGCCTGGTCGCGCGCCCTTGAGACCACGATACCTACCTGGTAGGCGTTGGTGTTTCAGCGTTGCAACTCCGACTGTTAGCACTCCGCCTAACACAGTTGGATTGAGCATTTCGTCCTTGGATTTGTGTTGTCTGATAGAAGGGCCGAGCCTTGAGAGAATAGCCAGAACCATCCCTTTATTTCACGTTTCTGACACCCCTGGAACCCTGCGAAATTTCCCTTCTGGATCGCGGGCGTTGCCTTCACACCTGGAATCCTTGACTGTTATGCATGCGCCCAGAGCCTTTGTTTCAGGCTTGTGTCTCATTAAAGGTGTTATCAGTGTTTACCTTCCATAATGGTGCACTTTATTTGGGAAGCTAATACTGAATTGCAGGTTGCTAGACACCTATCCACCATGCCTTTATTGAATAATATGTTTATATTTAGGAAGTTGAAAAGGAGCCTCAAGTCTAGACTATTTCCAGTTAAACTTATATTTCAGTTTGTCTTATTCTAGATTAAAATTTTGTTTGGTTTAAAAATTTATTTTAGATTTCATACTACCATTAAGATTTATGCCTAAGTCATGCCTTCTCTAGTTGTGTAGGAATGGCGTGATTATAGAGAGTGGTTTCCACTGATTTTTTTTATTTTTTTATTTCCTGTTGTATTCATAGTGAATGATGGGATTCGTATATAATGAAATCCCCATGTAAAAGACTGTACTCACCTTTATAGTTACACTCATGCTCCAAATTATGTTCACATCTATAAATGAAGGTAACCTTGAAGGAGTAAGCTTAGATTTCATGGATTCTGTGTCGATTTCCACTAAGATCTAGCTGTTTATTTGAGCAAAAGTACTTACGGGAGTGATCGAGATGACTCCATCACAGACGGGTTCTTAGATTTTTCTTGAGGCCTTTTCCTTATTACTTCTAATTTCCATTTTTGGTATGCTCATTCCTTTAAGTTGAATTTAAGGGCCAATGTCTACTATGGTTTAAGGTTTAGGTATTGTTTTATCCTTAACATCATATTGATATGTAATTCCTTAGTTATGAAATTCAATTTTAAAGTAGTAAATTTTCGTTGAATAGTTAACCTAGTTTTACCTTGAAACTTTATAATTTACTAAACAACAAGTACTTCATCAATATTATGAATAGAAATATTGTTTATATAAGGTATTAATACTATTACCTTCTGTGTTAGGGGTTGGAACTTCCTTAGTCTCTTGGGTAGAATGCCAGTTAGTCTTGGAATCCCTCCATATGTCATATCCATTACAATAAGTGGATCACTTACATCCTGGATGCATATCATTGAAGGACTTCAATCGATCCATTAATACTAAACACCACCATTTCTCTTTCATTTGAATGGTGTATGAATTTATCCATTTGATTGCTAAGCGTGACCATTTTGTTATGTTTTCATTAATGTTTTACTGACAGCACTTGACATGTTAGATAGCATACTAGTTTAGACTGGTCATTGCACAACCTATGTTTCTTAGAGTGAGCAGTCATGCACCCAGTAGACCAAAACACTTAGAGATAGTTAGTTCTTGTCACGATGTATGTTCTCGTACCTTGTTAATGTTGGTAATTGCATCAACTAAATTGTTATGTGTTATTCTAGTCAGGCTATTGTTGGAATGTGTCATAGATGGTAATCACATTAATTAAATTGATATGCGTTATTGTAGCCATTCTTAATCTTTTAGGTTGAAGGTTGTACATTGCTTCCAAGTGCTTGATGTACTTTTAGGTTAGGTCATTATGTTTGTTGTGGCATGAGTTGCATGTGTTGTGTCCGTCGTCGTGTTGCAATGTTGAGTAATGTCATTATTACCTTCCTACATACACACACACACACAAAAAAAAAAAAAAACCGCACTTGTTATGTGAGGCTTGTCGTCGTAACGAATTGGGAGGTTCTTACAGCTACAAGAAGAGGGGATGGTGTATGTTGAACCATTAAAATTGTTGCCTACCTGGAGAAATGGTAGAGGAGGACAGGATTTTATTGCCAAGAGGCTGGATCATTTTCTGATTTCTAACGACCTTGTGACCACAGGATTTAGGTACATATATGTAGTGTGTAATATAAATATTTATGATCATATGCCAGCAATCCTACACTTGGAAAAATATAATAGAGAGTTCAGTTTCCCCTTAAAATTTAATTCTATTTGGTTGGATGAACCAGAGTTTGTAAACTTTGTGAGGTCCAAATGGGTTGGACTGTTGGGAACAAAGACCTTAAATCCTATGGAATCATTGGTACAAAAGCTAAAGTTAATTAAGTCCATGATGATTAATTGGGGAAAAAATAAAAAGCTAAAAGAAAAGGAAGAATTGGTAAAGATGGAATTAGAGTTGGATATAAGTTACTCAAATAATCCTGGTGGATTTGAGAAAGAGGAAGAAAAAGAGTTGATTGTTGTAAAAGAGCAAAGAAAAATGTTTTTATTGAGACAGGAAGAGGAAACTTGGAGGCAAAAGAGTATACTAAATTGGTTGGCTTCAACTGATAGAAATACTAAATTTTTCCATGCTTATGCTAACTCTAGGAAACAAATCAATACTATATGGGAGATGTCCAAGGAGTATGGGATAATGATCTATAGCAATAAAGATCTACAAAAGGAAGCAGTTGGTTTTTTTCAAAATATATTCTTGGCTCACCCTAACCTTGCCATTATTGATCAACTTGCAATCTTAAGGAATTATCCAAGGATGTTTACAACATAAGATAGTCAAAGATTAACCTTACCTATAACTTCAGTAGACTTTTTGTCAATTCTCAAAGATTTTAAAGCTTCAAAAAGTCATGGGCCAGATGGTTGGACTGTAGAGTTTTTTCTAGATTTTTTTGACATTCTAGGTGATGAATTAGTGGAGATGGTTGAAGAATCAAGAAAGACAGGTAGGGTGTCAAGAGAATTGAATGCAAATTTTCTTACTCTGATTCCAAAGAGTGAGAATCCAGGATCTTTTGGGGAATATAGGCCTATTTCTCTTTGTAACTTGGTGTATAAGATCATTACTAAAATTATTTCCAACATAAATAAATCTTATTTGTCCTGTGGTATATCAAAGGAACAATTTGGATTTCTCAAGGCCAAGAAAATCACTGATGTTATTGGCATAGTACAGGAATCTTTGCATAGCATTAATGTTAAAAATATCAAGCTATGGTACTTAAACTAGACATGATAAAGGCATATGACAGAGTTGATTGGGGCTTCTTAAGACTTGTGTTGTTACAAGTGGGAATGAACTTAGAATCCACTGATTGGATCATGGGGCGTGTGACCTCTGCAAACTTTGTTGTATTGATTAATGTCAAGCCTACAAAGTTATTTAAAATTACAAAGGGATTAAGACAAGGGTGCCAATTATCCCCTTTACTCTTTCTTATAGTAGTGGAAGGTTTAAGCAAAGATATAAAGGAGCAGGTTAGGGATAAGAATTTAGAAGGTATTCCTGTGGCTAGAGGGATTTACATTACTCATCTGATGTTTGCAAATGATATTATTATGTTTGGAAATGGAAAATTTGTTGAGTAGAATTTATTTAAGGATCTCTTAGAACTGTTTAGTAAAGCAACTGGTATTGCCTTTAGTCCAGATAAATCAATGTTTCTTGAAGATGGATGGACAACAGAGGATTTATCTATGATGAAGGAGATTCTTCCCTTTGATGTAAAATCAGTAGATGCAGGTTTTAATTATATTGGTTGTTTTCTAAAGCCCAATTTTTATAATAAGGCTTAATGGTATTGGTTGGTGAGAACATTTCATAAAGGATTGCAAAATGGAGCCTAAGATGGTTAATCTTAGAGGGGGGGGTTACACTTGTTAAAGCAATACTTGAAAGTATACATGTATATTGGATTTCACTGGCCAAGATTCCAAAAAGTATACTCAATATTATTAGAAGGAGAATATTTAGTTTTATGTGGTCTATAAAAAAGGTAAAAGAATGGATTCATTTGATAAGTTGGGAAAAGATAGCTAAACCTAAAAATTTGGGGGGGTGGGGTATAAAAAATATCTATACATTTGGAAACGCCCTAGCAACAAAAAGTTTATGGAGGTGTCTTATGGTACCTGTACTTTGGCATGAGGTAATTGTTAGTAAATATATAAAGAAAAAGTATGTGGTTGAATGGCTTAGGAAAGGAAGAAGAAAGTGGTCTAGGGGTTCTAATATTTGGAGAGCACTCACCTCGTATTTAACTATTATAAATCATTGGATGGTTTGGAAGCCAGGAGATGGGAGGGATATCAGAA
>WSFP011479089.1:0-16476 GCA_009831015.1 Picea engelmannii
TATGTTATCTTCTTAATTTATTTTTCAGTTAATTAGTTGTTATATCTTATGTTATCTTCTTAATTTGTTTTTTCAATTAATATGTTATCTTTTTAATTTATTCTTTTTCCAAGCAAAATTTCAAAACTGTAAAAATTACAAGCCCCTTTGAAGCTGTTATATCTTATGTTATCTTTTTAATTTATTTTTCAGTTAATATGTTCTCTTCTTAATTTATTTATTTTTCAATCAAAATTTTTGGTACATTAATCTGTTTATATTTTTAATCAAATTGAAGTTTTATATGGTTTTATTAATTTTGAAAATATTGTTTAATAAATAGATTAATGTGTATATATTTTTCATCAAATCTAGAGTTTTATATTTCCTTTAAACATCAAATCTAGAGTTTTATATTTCCTTTAAACACTTGATAAATCTATGTTGGTTTCTAAAAATAATTCAATCATCTTATCAACTATGAAAAGTTTACATTCTAAAAAAATAAATTTATTATAAAGATAATTTGTACACATTTTAATTTCTTTTCATTAAAAAAAAATATTATAATGATTAATATTAATATGAATTTTGTGATTAATTAAATGTTTAGAAAAGAGATTAACATTTATTTTTATTATTATTTTTTTTTAAATAAAAAAGGAGGATCTTGTTTGTATTAGATTCACAGAGTTACAGTGTCTTGTTGAAATGCCATTTGTCCTGCCTGAAAAAGGAAACCGAGACAGTTGGACATTCTATGCCACTTTCTTTCAAACAAACAAAAATTATCAGAGTGTCATCTTGCTCGAAGGAAACCAGGACGCATAGCCATTAGATTCAATATGTTCTTTAACATCCTACTTACATCATTGCTATAATATAACTAGGCTAAAGCTTTGTTTTGAAACAAAAAGAGACTAGTAACTATGGACATCACAAGACCTTTTAACCAGTCGTCTCTTCCGCTTCACCATGCTTTCGCCATCCAGCAGGAATCGCATAAGCCTACACGCACGTAGGGCACTATCTCCTCGGGGGAGTCCAGGAGTGTGCAACATACAGCATGTCAAGGCGTTGGTTGATTTGAATGGTCCTGAAGATTTGATCGTCCACCATGCTTTGAGTTTCAAAGATTAGTTCTAGGTATCCTAGGTTGATGAATGGAGGTTGGTCCTGTCATTTTTCTTGAACAAAGGCAATGGGAAATGGCCACTGTGCATACTTTTCCTCCTTGCCTTCATTTGCGTTGCTGACTTGGTGTGCCTGTTGCTTGTCCTATTGTGCCGCTTCCTTAGGAGGTGCACCACTGGGTGGGTTGGCCTTTTCATCTACACTGCACGGTACTTATTCCTCAACGTAGCTAGTGGTGAATTCCTCTGCCAGGTAATTTTCTCTGTGGCCATGCAAGATTTATGTAGCCGGAGTCTTGGCTTCATTGCCGAAATCGGTGTGGGGATTCCAATTATCCGGGATCATAAAAAGGAGATGTTCTAGATAGTTCTGAATGGGATTGTCTAGAGTAATCTCCTCTACGTACACCATAGGAGGCGTTCTAGGTCTCCTGGGCTTCCTGGTTCTCCGAGTGGATGCTAGAGCCAACGCCTTTTCAAATTTCTTCTGTCGTTTCCTACGTGATTCCAAAGCATACCACATTTCACCTCTATAAGGCCTTCCTCGTGCTCTTGGCATGTGGAGGAGCCAGGATATGGCCGAAATTCCAAGTGGAAGGTTAGCCCTGCTCCATTTCTCTGATAGCTCAGCGTTCGGCTCTATAGAATTCAAATGCCTCTCATATCGGTCGAGGCAAATGATAAGGATGAGGATGATGGTGATAGCTCTGGCCATTAAGGATGAGCTCTTAGTGCACTAGTGAGCCATATTATTTTCTCTCTTGAGAGGCCTCATCCACTGGTAATGGATGCGCTAGCTCATTCCCATTTTTAATGGTGAAGGGATGGTGGCCGGTGGCTATTATTTATGGCGCAACCCGACATGTTTCTGCGTGTCCTGTCTTTACGATGTGGAACCCCATCCGGGGGTTGAAGATCCCTGTTGGCTAAGGTTGGACACCAATCTGAGATATCTGAGTCTTCAGAGGTGTGGGCCTCCCAACAGAGGTGTGTGCTACTCCTTCATTTGCCAAGCAGTCTCCTACCTTGTTTGCTTCTCTTTTCATGTGGGAGGGTGTGATGCTGAGGTTGGTTCTAAGGAGGCTTCCAAAATCATCTAGCAGCCTGGAGAGGTGCCAAATGAGTGATAGTTTTAGTGGATTACCGCCATGGAGGATCTTCTTGATTAGTTGAATAACAATTTGTGAGTCCCACTCCAAGATGAGCTTGTGATAATATTTTTCAGTTGCTTCTTGGAGACTGTTAGAATATAAAGAATTGTGTTCTCGTTTTACCATGACGATACCCTCGTCTCCCAACCACAGGCTGAAGCCTCCCTCCGAGCACCTTGACCTTGACTGAGAAGAGAATTTTGGCTGCAATCTATAGCCAAGAGAGGCTAAATGCACCAAGAAAAAGAATAGAAGAAAAAATGAATAGATGATCCCACCCAGAACTAGCGCACCACTTTCCCCAGAGACCTGCGCACAAAACTGCCAACTGCAGTGCGCACAACTGGCTCTACAATTCTGAGAGAGTGTAATAATGAAACTAGTGCCCTGTATTTATAGTGGACTGGCCAGTATAACTGGGGCTGACCCGACCAGTCTAACTGGTCCGACTTCTCTTTTTGGGCATCAATAAATTCAATATAAATATATTTGTTCAGCTGACAACCTGTCTAGGGTTTTCTTCAATTCTTTGCTTCCTTCCGAAGGATTCCAATCCCATCATAGGTCATCATAGAGGTCCATACCTCTCGAAGCTATCATAATATTAACAGAGACCTCGCAATAGGCCTGTTAGATCTACCACATTATTTTTTGTTTCCCCCAAGAAACCTGCAATGAGATAGAGGATCTCTCCATTGGAGTTTTTGAGTGTAGCTCCATATCCTGTTGGTCCTGTATTTCCTTTGGAAGCCCCATCGAAGTTTATCTTTATGAAATTTTTTGGAGGAGGGGTCCAGATGGTTGGGCTTCTATGCTGATGTTTAGGCATCTCTGTCATTGGTCGATTGATTAGGTTAGGCTGCTAGCTTTGGAGAATGCATTGCTCCGCTGGGTTGCAGTTAAGGTCCTCTAATTTCCAGGATTTACTTCTGACAGTTTCCTTGATCAGTGAAACTATTTTTTCCCAGGTTGTGTCTGGCATGGAGGCTTTGGAGTGAAATATTATTTTGTTTCATTCTTTCTAGATTTGACAAAGAATAAATCCTAGGAGAAGTTGCTAGATATGGTTCAATAGGGGGTTGTTGTAGGTGATCGAGTCCCAGTTCTCAATTGTGTCATTGATGTTGTTCTTATTTTGATTGGAACGACGCATTATTTGAGCTCCTTGGTCCCAGATCTTTTGGTTGAAGGGACATCTGTTGAAAAGATGCTCTTTGGTTTCCTCTTGCTGGTAGCATAAGATGCATAATGAGGGTCCAATGAAGCCTCTTTTTTTGAGGTTGTCCCAGGTTAGGACTCGATTGTGTGCCACAAGCCATAGGAAGGTGGATACCTTGCACTAGAGTGTGGGGTCCCAGAACTTGTTCCATATGTTTTCCTTGTTCTGATCTTGGTGGTTGCCTTGAAGATAGTAAGCTTCCTTGATTGAGAAAATGCCAGTTGTGGAGTGCCCCCATCTAAGGATATTCGGACCTTCTCTGTTGGTGATTTTTCAATGACTAGCATAGTGTTTCCAGGCTTGCAGATTTAAGTTCTCTAGGACCCCCAAGTCCTGACTAGAGGTTTTCCATCGATGCCATTGATGTCTCTGTTCCTTGGGTTTCCAAAGGTATTTCACCCTCAGAAAAGTGTCCTAGTTTAGAGCCTGTTTGAGGGGGTTTATCTCTTCCAGGTCACTTAGGGGTTTGAGTTGCTACCACGAGTCCTGCCAGAACATAGCGCTTTCTCCTTTTTGGACTTCCCAGAAAGCATGGTTTTGTACTGATGCACGAGCATCTCTCCATGTCATCTAGCCAGCCAGCCAGCCGTGTCAAGCACGTGCATTCAAGGATGAAGAGAGGCACAACCCTCATCTTCTATTTTGTAATTGAATGTAATTAATGTTGTAAGATGTTGAGATGTGAAGCCGTACCTTTGTGAAGGTGTAAGTAGGTAGGCCTTTAATGTTTTTTAAGGATGAGATCTAGATCCATATAGCGGACTAGACAACCCATTCAATGTAATTGAATAGGGTAGGTAGATTGGAGGGAAGAGCTTGAAGAGCCTCCTCATGTAAAAAGATGAATTGTATCTCTTTAGTAGAGAGGCAAGGAGTAGTAAGTAGATAAGGAGCATAAAACAGGGTCTGCGAGTAGAGAGCAGAAGAAGGAGCCAAGACCTTGTTGCAGGTCGTGCTCAAGAACACCTTGTACAAATAGGCATTTGCCATTTAATATAACAGAAGAAGTTTTTCCTGCATGTATTCTGTGTTGAATGAATGTTTGTGAGTGTTCTTATATGTTGTAGATGTATGTTGTAGGGTTGCATTGGCAGGAGTGTGTGTGATTTCAGGTGAAGGTCTTTGAGGTTTCATGCCAGGAGGGCATGACAGAGTACTGTGGTCTCTGAAGACCAGTGCACTGAAGCACTTCTTAATACTGTGGGTTCAGACGAAGACGTGTTGTGGCACAAAAACTAAAATCAACAACTCAGGGAAGACCTCAGGGTTGTTGAACACCTTGGAGGCAAGGCTGTGGAGGAAGAACACAGATGCAGACAGAAGCTCTGAGGAGTTTTGTGAATCTCTGTTGGGTGGGCATGAGCATATGCAGAGGGAGTGCACAGAGGAAGGAACTCTGTTGTGAGTTCAAAAAGAAACCAGAATCACTAAGGATTTTTAGAACTCTGCCAAGTGGGCATTGAGAAGGTGCATAGGGTGTGCAGAAGGAGACATAACTACTGGAAGTTCTGGAAGAAGACACTCTATTAGGAGGGTATAGAGACAGTGTGCAGATAGGCACAAGGAGAAGAGAACTCTTTGAGTTCTGTAATTTAAAGAAAGATTCCACTGAGGGATCTTCATAGGGTTGCTGAAAACCCTGCAGACTCAGCAAGAAGTTGATTGAGGTAGAGGATAGCTAGGAAGGCATTACATTCTCCATCTGTGGGAGAAGAAAGAAGGATAAAATCCCTTAGGGGTCTGAGTGTTTGACAAGCTCAGGAGAGATAGCACTTTGTGTGCGTGAAGACTCTGCAGAGGCGCAGAAGTCAAAGAATCCCTTGGGGATTCAAAGATAAGCTCAGGAGTAGTGCTTTCAGCGCACAGAGCTATAGCTGCAAGGAACGTAGAGGTTGAAGAACTCTTTGGAGAGTTCAGAGTTCTCCAAGCTTAGGAGGAACAACTTCTTGGAGAATGCAGGAAAGGCTTAAAGCTGAGGGGCTCGCAAGGAAGGAGGACAAAGGTTGAGGCCTTTGAGAACTTGTAATTCTTCCAAGCACTGGAAGAAAGAGTAGAAGCTCAGGAGGGAGAGCACAACAGTCGTCGAATAGACTAGAGAAAAGAGATCTGGACCATCGATATTTCACGTCTAGGGGGCATTAGAGCGAGCGCACAATAGGAAACGATCTGCACCTTCAGATCTAGAGCGAAGAACCCAACAACCATCAAATCGGTTGGGAGCTGCGCGAAGTTTAGATTCCTGAACAGGAGGGTGAAAGTCCCGAAAGGATTGACTTATTGGGATATCGACGTTCGGGATATCGCAGTTCTCAAGGTCGAGAAAGTCGGGACATTTCAAGTCTCGAAATAGAAAGAGTGAATCTGAGTCGTCCGTTTGTGGAGACGCATGGCGGGGATCGAGCGACCCATCGATATATCAGCTATCGAGGTTTTGAGTTGAAAGGGGATTTCTGTCATCAAAGCATCGAAAACTCCGAAATCACGAGATTGGATCAGGGCCATCCATCAGTCGGGATACATGGCAGAGATCCAGAACATCGGGGGAAGTCCCGATAGAAAAGTCAAACCGGTGCATCGGGGTTTGGTGTTTCGCGAATCTTGAAGGCAAGACTTCCGAAGCATCAGAAGTTGCAAAATCATGAGAGGCGATCAATACCATCCATATTGAGGGGACGTGTGGAGGAGATCAGAGCATTCAGGAGATTTCCTGAGAGAAAAGTTGTCCATCGGCATTACGGGAATCTGGAAATCGGGAATCCCATGGACAAGAAGTCCATAGATTTCGGAATTGCGAAGTCTGGAATCCTGATAAGGAGGAAAGCCCCGTTGTGTGGGGGGAAACTAACGTCATATCGGGATATCGGGGATTCCAAGGACAAAGTGTCTATGCACTTTGACATAAGAAAGTACGAAACTCAGGAAAGGAGGTAAGGCTGCGGTCTTATAAGAAGCGGTCACATGGACCAGGGCCTAGCCAGGAGGCGCTAAGGCGGGAAAAACCATTTCAGCATTTCGAAGATTCGGTGATCGGGAGATCGCGAGGATAGAGTTTCGTGACGTCGGGGATCACGAAACCCCGAAACCAAAAATTAAGTCAGGGAAGTTCACAGTTGAATGCAGAAGACCGTGAGGCAAAAAAAAAGGACATGTGGATCAAGTTTTTAGTAGAGATTCTGGCAGGGAATCAGATGAGCCGCTTCGGCTCACTTGCTGATTGAACGATCTTGTGAGAAGACGTAGGGTGCATAGTAGACGTCTGACATTAAAGTGGTATCAAAGCCTGATTCTTGTCTGTATATTTCAGGAGAAGGAGGCATAAGAGGAAAAGAGCACTCTGATACACATCAAGTGGTATCAGAGCGGGATTTCATCTGTAGATTTCAGGTGAAGCAAGAAGGAAGGAAGAAAAAGTGTTGGAAACTCTGTGATGGTTGTTTGCAGGAAGGCAACAATCACGAAGACAGTCAGCAGGACTGTGGGAGATGAAGCTGGGAACACTCAGGTTGCAGAGTGACAATAGTAGGTTTGTTAGGAGAGTAAACAAAGACAACGACATGGCTACTGAAGGCCGTAAGTATGCTGGGAGAAAAAACTCAGATCTATGGAGCCAAGAAGATATAGATGAAGAACTTGCTGACATAAAGAAAGAAATAGAAAATCTTGCATTGCGGATGCAGCAGAAAGCTAAGCTGAGATGGGTATATGAATGGCCCATGAGGAAGGCAAAGGTAAAATGGCCCGTCAAGGAGTTGATGGTCAGAAGACAACAGAGGCTGTTAAGGGGATGGTTGAGGTATGAGAAAAGCCTCAATGGACCTGAGGAGATGGTTCAGGTATGTGAACGAGAGATTGGGAAAATTCTCGGGGAAGAGAATGAATTGGGATCGGCTGAAGATCTCAAGCACTGCCAGGAGGGTAGAGAGGCAATTCTAGTTTTCTAGGTGGGCAACGAGTTGAGATTAGCTGAAGATCTCAGAGACTGTCATGAGGATAGCCAGGGAATTTCACATTGCCAGCTGGGCAATGAAATGAGGTCACTGCGGGATCTCGAAGACTGCCAGGAGGGCAGTGAAAACATATCATATTGCCAGGTGGGAAGAGATGAGCATTCAAGACTGTCTGAAGGTCTCATGGACTCGGAGGTGAGTTCAATTCAGCAAGGATTGTTGATGAAGATGGGATCGGTTGATCTCATAATCTACCAGGAGGACAGTGGAAGCATCCCATATTGCTAGATGGGCAGGGATGAGTAGATGAGTTGGAATCATCCAGAAGAGATGAAAAAGAAGGTGAGCTTAGGGATGGATTTAGATAAGCAGATGCATCTGACCAATGAGGAAGATCAGGATAATATTCTAATAATTGGGGGAATTGAAGTATTCCTACCACTTGCCTGGGAGGAGGCAAAAATTTGTGTTGTAGGTGCAACAACAATAGAAGGACAACTATCGGAGACTGTCGCAGAAGGATTGGAGTAGATATCTGAAGCTGCCCAAGAAGAAGAGGAAAATGATCATTCTAAGGAATGGCTCAACATATTCAACCAGGAAGCAGTAGCACTAAAGCTGACAACAAAGGAAGCAGAAGGGGATGATGAGCATTCTGAAGAATGGCTCAATATTTTTAGCTAGGAGACTAAAAAGACTGCAACTAGGGAGTTTGCAGAAGAAGAAGAAGAAGAAACATACAGCATTAGTTTGTCTGATCTGTATGAACAGATAGAAGCCTTGGAGAGAAGGGTGAAATTGCAGAGCGTGCACATCCAACAGGTGAAGTTGGAAGCTGATGAAGAAGGCATGGGAGATCACAGTGATCTGCCCATGAGCCAGAAATTTTTGCAGCTGAGGAGACTGCATGAACAGGACCAACCACTGGAGCAGTTGGATGCAACGATCGAGGAGATCAGAAGGCTAATGTCAGGGTCAGCAGAAACTACCAGCAAGGAGAGGCTGAGTAGAGGGAAGGAAGAAGAAGCAGCAGCAGCGCAAAAGTAGCAGTAATAACAACAAGATGGAGCAGATGAACAACTCCAGAGAATGATTTGGGATCCAGGGGGATTTCAACAGCTGATATGGGAAGCTCATGAGTAGGAGCTCATGAATTTTGCAGCTGAGGAGTATGATGCAAGAGCATCTCTCCACATCAGCCAGCCAGCCAACCAACCGTGTCAAGCGCGTGCATTCAAGGATGAAGAGAGGCACAACCCTCATCTTCTATTTTGTAATTGAATGTAATTAATGTTGTAATTTGTTGAGCTGTGAAGCCATGCCTTTGTGCAGGCATAAGTAGGTAGGCCTTTAATGTTTTGTAAGGCTGAGATCTAGAACTGGATAGCAGACTAGACAACCCATTCAATGTAATTGAATAGGGTAGGTAGATTGGAGGGAAGAGCTCAAAGAGCCTCCTCATGTAAAAAGATGAATTGTATCTCTTTAGTAGAGAGGCAAGGAGTAGTAAGTAGAGAAGGAGCATAGAAGAGAGTCTACGAGTAGAGAGAAGAAGAAGGAGCCGAGACCTTGTTGCAGGCCATGCTCAGGAACACCTTGTACAAACAGACATTTGCCATTTAATATAACAAAAGCAATATTTCCTGCATGTATTCTGTGTTGAATGAATGCCTGTGAGTGTTCTTATATGCTGTAGATGTATGTTGTAGGGTTGCATTTGCAGGAGTGTGTGTGATTTCAGGTGAAGGTCTTTGAGGTTTCATGCCAGGAGGGCATGACAGAGTACTGTGGTCTCTGAATACCAGTGCACTAAAGCACTTCTAAATACTATGGGTTCAGACGAAGACGTGCTACGGTACAAGAACTGAAATCAACAACTCAGGGAAGACCTTAGGGTTGTTGAACACCTTGGAGGAAAGGCTATGGAGGAAGAACACAGTTGCAGATAGAAGCTCTGAGGAGATCTGTGAAGCTCTGTCGGGTGGGAATTGAGCATATGCATGGGAGTGCACAGAGGAAGGAACTCTGCTGCGAGTTCAAAAAGAAACCAGAATCACTAAGGATTTTTAGAACTCTGCCAAGTGGGCATTGAGCAGGCGCATAGGGTGCGTAGAAGGAGACAGAACTACTGGAAGTTCTGGAAGAAGACACTCTTCCAGGAGGGCATAAAGACAGTGTGAAGATAGGTACAGGGAGAAGAGAACTCTTTGAGTTATGTAATTTAAAGGAAGAGTCCACTGAGGGATCTTCATAGGGTTGTTGAACACCCTGTAAACTCAGCAACAAGTTGCTTGAGGAAGAGGATAGCCACGAAGGCATTACATTCTCCATCTGTGGGAGAAGAAAGAAGGATAAAATCCCTTAGGGGTCTAAGTGTTTGACAAGCTCAGGAGAGATAGCACTTTGTGTGCGTGAAGACTCTGTAGAGGCGCAGAAGTCAAAGAATCCATTGGGGATTCAATGATAAGCTCAGGAGGAGTAGTGATTTCAGCACATGGAGCTATAGCTGCAAGGGACGTAGAGGTCGAAGAAATCTTTGGAGATTTCAGAGTTCTCCAAGCTTAGGAGGAACATCATTGTGGAGAACGCAGGCGAGGATTAAAGCTGAGGAGCTCATAGAGAAGGAAGACAAAGGTCGAGGGCTTTGAGAACTTGTAATTATTCCAAGCACTGGAAGAAAGCGCAGAAGCTCAGGAGGGAGAGAAAATCAGTCGTTGAATCAGCTGGAGAAAAGAGATCTAGAACGTCAAGATTTCATGTCCAGGGGGCATCAGAGTGAGCGCACAATAGGAAATGGTCTGCACCATCAGATCTAGAGCGAAGAACCCGACAATCGTCAGATTGGTTGGGAGCTGCACGAAGTTTATCTTCATGAACAGGAGGGTGAAAGTCCTGAAAGGATTGACTTATCGAGATATCGACATTCAGGATATTGGAGTTCTCGAGGTCGAGAAAGTTGGGACATTTCAAGTCTCAAAATAGCAAGAGTGAATCTGAGCCGTCCATTTGTGGAGACATGTGGTGGGGATCGAGCGACCCATCGGTATATCGGCTACCGGGGTTTTGAGTTGACAGGGTATTTCTGTCATCGGAGCATCGAAAACTCCGAGATCATGAGATTGGATCAAGGCCGTCCATCAATTGGGATATGTGGCAGAGATCCAGACTATCGAGAGAAGTCCTGATAGAAAAGTCAAATCGGCGCATCAGGGTTCGGCGTTTCGCGAATCCTGAAGGAAAGACTTCCAGAGCATCAGAAGTCACGAAATCATGAGAGGTGATCAGGACCGTTCGTCTTGATGGGACGCGTGGAGGAGATCAGATCATTCAAGATATTTCCCGAGAGAAAAGTCATCCATTGGCATTATGGGAATCGGGAAATCGGGAATCCCTTGGACAAGAAGTCCATACATTTCGGAATTGCGAAGTCTGGAATCCCGATAAGGAGGAAAGCCCTGTTGTGTGGGGGCTAGCTGACGTCATATCAAGATATCATGGATTCCAAGGACAAAGTGTCTATGCGCTTTGACATAAGAAAGTCTGAAACCTCAAAAAGGAGGTAAGGCTGTGGTCTTATAAGAAGCGGTCACATGGACTAGGGCCTAGCCAGGAGGGGCTAAGGCGGGAAAAAGTGTTTCGACATTTCGGAGATTCGGTGATCGGGAGATCGTGGGGATAGAGGTTCATGACGTGGAGGATCACGAAACCCCGAAACCCAAAATTAAGTTGGGGAAGTTCACAGTTGAATGAAGAAGACCGTGAGGCAAAATAAAAGGACCTGTGGATCGGGTTTTTAGCATAAATTCTGCCAGGGAATCAGATGAGCCACTTCAGCTCACTTGTTGATTGAACGATCCTATGAGCGGACGTAGGGTGCGTAGTAGACATCTGCATCATGTACCAGATCACAGTTTTACCAAGCTGTGTTCGAAATGTTGGAACCCTATAGTTGGGCATTATGTCTAATAAGTTGATTTTCTGGTGTGAGGGGGGCATACTTCTGTTTCTAGATTTTCACCCATACAACTGTTGGAGTTTTTAACCATCTCCACCAAATTTTGGCTCCCATTACTTGATTGAGTTTCCCTAGATCTAGGAGTCCCAACCCTCCTAGGATTTTTGGTGTGCAAATTTTGTCCCGACCTACTAGTGCCCATTTCTTGTTAGGTTGATGCCCATGCCAGAGGAAATTTCCCTGGAGATTCCTTATGGCTTTGATGACCTATTTGGGAGCTGCTAATGCAGTAAAAATGTAGGTAGGTAGAGCTTGTAGGACCAATTTGAGTAGGACCAACCTGGATGTGATATTGAGCGCTCTGAAAGTCCAGTTGCTCAGTCTGTTGGAGATGGAAAGAAGAAGGTTGTCCAAGGAGATGGATCTTCCTGCTGCGCCCATTAGAGGAATGCATAAGTAGTTAGATGAAAGGGAGCTCTTGGGTATTCCCAGGAGTCTAGAGATGTGGAGATGGACTGCTACCAGGGTGTTGAAGAAGTAGATTTTGGACTTGTCTAGGTTAAGAGTCATGCCTAATGCTTCTGTGAAATTTGAGAGGATGGAGTTGAGCTTGATAGCCTCTCAGGAAGTTGGGGAGTTCATGAGTAGGGTGTCATCGACAAATTGACTATGTGAGGGTTTTGGCTGGATATTGTGCAGAGGCAGGCCTTTGAGAGATCCTTCTATGACTGTCGATTTGATGTAGCGTCCCAGACCTTCCACCATGAGCACAAACAAGAAGGGAAAAAGGGGGTACCCTTGTCTAATACCTATAGACGGTGAGAAAGGATGAGATGGGACTCCATTGACTAGTATGGAGAAGAAGGCTAAGGAGGTGAGATTTAAGATCTAGTTCACCCAATACTGATCAAATCCAAAAGAATCTAAGATGGCCCGAAGGTATTGCCAGCTTGCTTTGTCAAAAGATTTTGAAAGGTCGAGTTTGATTAACATACCTAGAGTTTTCATTGACTTGAGGGAGTGGATGACCTCATGAGCAAGAATGACGCTATCCATGATTTTTCTTCCTTCTACGTACCCAACCTATTCCTTGGAAATGACGTGGGTCAGAATGGGTTTAAGGTGATTGGCCACCACCTTTGTTATGATTTTGTAAATTACATTGCAGAGAGAGATGGGTCTGAACTATTTAGGATTTGTGACCCATTCCTCTTTTGGAATGAGGGTGAGTGATGCAGGAGCATCGTAAGAAATCAAGCGACCATGAAGGGGAAGACAGCTGGAAGGCCACTAGCACATGTTTTGAAATATTTTTTAAACATTAATGTAATGGTTAAAGGGAAGTGTACTTGCGTATTGTAAACAGATCATGAGCAATTCGCTCTCATCTGTAAGAGGTAGAGGCATTTATGCATAATTAATGAAAGTAGGTAGATTTAAATTCCAGATTAGACAGTTTTAGGAACAAGAGGGAAAATGACTATAGACACACTCATCTTTGTATCATTATGGCATTCATAATTAGATCATTGTAGCATTAGCATAGAGCAGAGGAGTTGTAAAGAAGAATCCATGTACATAAGTTCTGAATTAATATATGAAACTTTGATTCAAGTTCATGGTGTCATGATGATTTCTGTGTATACATGCTAAATGGTTTGCTTACAGGTTCTTACTCTCTCTGTCATGCATTTGGTATTATGCTGTATTTGAATATATGTTTTTAAGTTGAATGTTTAAATTCTGAGAGAGGAAGAGAATGAGTTGCAATTGTTTCTCTTCCTAAGAGAATTTCCTGCAAGAAGTGCAGAGAAACGTCTGCAAAGAGTGCGTTGACAAAGGTTCAAAGTTCATCTATGAAAGCTCAGGAGGGATACCATTGTTCTCAACAGAAGTGCCAAGTGGAGCACAGGAGCCGTGCAAGGAGTGCACGGGTGTTGGAATTCTTAGGACTTATCAACTAAAAGGGGAGTGGAAGGAATACCACTACAGGGGAGTTGCGTAGAGTCAAGAGATTCAAATACACAACAGTATTTGAAGGCCTACCGCAAGGAGTGCAAGAAGAAGCCCTTTTTTGAGACTTGAATTTATCAAAAAAGCTCATAAGGGGTAGTGCCTTTGAAGTATTCAAAGGGAAGCAAAGTGAAGTTTCTTTAAAGAAGGAAGGTCACGACAAGCGGACATTCATACATTTCGTAGAGGTTCTTGAGGAAAGAGTCAGGCGGTTGGAATTCTCTATGGAGAATCCCCAAAACAACGAGGACAGTAGGATCTACAGAAGCTGATCTTGATCTGTTGGAGCTATCAGATCATTTCAGGGATTTAGAGTTCATAAGTACGGAGTGCGAGCCAAAACCTTTGGTTGACCAAATCCTCGAAACGTGAAAATATTTTTGTGTATAAAGGAAGAGCGACGAGGTCAAAATTTCAGAACTTTGGAGTTCAGGATTTCAGAGGTCCTGAGGATGTGTGATCAGGACATAGGGGAGATAAAAGCCCAAAATATGAAGACACGGTAGGATATTGTCGGCATTTTGGGAATCGAGATTTCAACATTCCCATTGACAAGAGTTCAAGCTCTTCACATGAGAACCCCTAAAGTTGCGAAACGCAAAATAGCGTGAAGGGACATTTCTACAATTCGGTGTCTCTGGGCTTAAGAACTTGAGAGGACAGTGTTCTAGGATCGAGAGTCTTGGACTCTTGGTACCCGAAATTCTGAAGTAACGTGGGCCGTTAGATCGAAGGGAGGCTTATAGCCATTGTTCCCATTGGAAATATTGTTTCGGAGTTCGGGGTTTGCGGAGGTTAGAGAACCAGAGGATTTACATCGGGACTCGTGAAATCACGAAGTCCAAAACCCCGAAAAGGTGAAAAGTTTTGATAGAAGCCAGTCGTTTGCTGAACATTTCAGGGTTTGGCATTTCAACAGTTATGAAGACAAGAGGTCGAGATTCCTTGTTATGAAACTCCTGAAGTCACGAAACGTGATACAGTTTTGTAGAAGGATGCGACCAAAATTTTTGGGAATATCGACAATTCGGGTTTCGGGAGGTGGAAAGGTCAAGAACCTCGGCAACAGGATTCGCAAAATTGTGAAGTCTGGAACACCAAAAAGGCGAAAAACCTGATATAGGAGTAGAACGTGATCATAGATTTGGTGTATCGACATTTCAGGTTTCAGCAAGTGGAAGATTCAAGGAGCTCGACATCAGGGATCACGAAACCCTGAAATTCAAAGTCCTTTGTGGCTTAAATGAAGGGGTCAGTTAACCCTCAGCGTGGTTGTAGTGAGGATCCTGTGCAGACCTCGATTCTGAGGATTGGGGGTCTGTGTTAAGTGGTATCAGATCCCAGAACAATTTCTTTGCTTTCTGTAGCAAAGAAAAGAGAAATTTCTCAGCCATGCTGGCGAGAAGAAGAGATAGGCCAATGCATGATCTAGCAGTGGAAAGGGAAATGCATGAACTATGTGCCGGGCTTGATGCCATCGAGATAGCACAGATGTTGAGGATGTCAGTGAGGATGAAAGTGAAAATGAAGCTGGAAACAAGGGAGAAGAAGTTGCAGCAGATGAACGCCTATTGAGGGTTGTTGCAAGGATAGGTGATAGGGAAAAAATGGAGATTCCCATGTACGAGGGAAACTTGGATGTTGAAGAAATTCTAGACTAGATTAGATCTCTGGATAAATATTTTGACTATGAGAATGTCGAGGAAGTCAAGAAGGTCAAACACGCTATCACAAGACTTAAAGGGCATGCAACATTATGGTGGGATGAACTGCAGGCTGACAAACGTTGCAAAGGAAAGAAAAAAATCAAGAGTTGGGATAGAATGGTTGCAAAAATGAAAGCCAAATTCATACCCAAGGATTATCAAATTACTCTGTTTCGGAGGATGCAGAATTTGAGACAGAAGCTGATGTCAGTGAAGGAATACACTGAAGAATTCTACAAGATCAACATCAGGGCAGGTCATTGGGAAAGTGATGATGAGAAGGTTGTCAGGTACATGAATGGCCTAAGATACGACATCCAAGATGAGATGAGCATGATGACCCTTAGAAATGTGGAAGATGCTTATCAGATGGCTTTGAAAGCTGAAGAAAAGCTAAGCCGAAAGCAAGGTCAGAGAGGCCGAGGAAAAAGTCAAGCTCGAGGCAAAACAATTGCCCAAGACAAGAATCAGAAACCTAAGGAAGAGTGGAAGAACCCTCAGACTCAGCATGAGAGAGGTGGAAGCTCACAGAGAGGACATTATGCTGATAATAATGCTTTTCCTCGAACTAGAGGAAGAGGAAGAGGCAAAGGTGGAGAAATAAAATGTTTTCCCTATGGAAAAAATGGACACAAATCCTATGAATGTCCAGATAAAAAGAAAGATGGTGGTGAAACTCACATTGTTGAAGCACAAAGATAGAATGTTGAGGAAGAAGATGCTGAGGGTGGAAGATCACTGATGATGAGAAAAGTTCTCTTAATGCCAGAGAAAGAGGCAGAGAACCTAGCCCAAAGGGACATACTTTTTCAGACTGCTTGCAAGACTAAAGACAGGGTATGCATGGTCATCATGGACAGTGCTAGCACAGACAATCTCATTTCTACAGAGATGGTAGAAAAGATGGAGCTGGAGACTATTGAACATCCAAGCCCATACAAAGTTTCATGGCTACAAAAAGGACGCCAAGTAAATTTCACTAAACAATGTTTAGTTGAATTTAAAATAGGAGGATATAAGGATGAAATAACATGTAATGTTATTCCCATGGATGTTTGTCATCTATTGCTGGGTAGACCATGGCAATATGACAAGAATGTGATTCATGATGGGAGAAAGAACACATACACCCTGGAGAAGAGTGGGAGAACTCACATGTTGTTGTCGATTAAGGATAAAGAAGTAAAACCTAAGGTAAATAAAATTGTACTCCTCATGAGTGGGAATGAACTTCTTAAGGAGGTTAAGAAGAAGGAAGATACACAATTTATCATTGTCAGGAAGCCTATAATTATTTTAACCAGTACAAGAGTGGATGATTTTCCAGAGGAAATCCAGGAGTTACTAGAAGAATTTGTTGATATAGTAGTGGA
>ML880076.1:0-15870 GCA_009831015.1 Picea engelmannii
CATTTATATTTATTTCTAGCAAGGAGAGTGTATATCATTTCAATGTTTTATTGTTAAATACAGTAATAAGCCCATTTCTGTTTTAAGTGTAGCTACTGTAAAGAGGTTATGTGAGTTGGAGTTTGGTGTTTGGACCCAGTGTTGCTTGGCAGATCATGTCAAAAAATGCAAGCCTGAGTACATTGCTAATGTTATATTGAAAATAAATGCAAAGGTATGAATTCTATTTGAGGATAACCAACCTTTGTATATCAAGTAGCTTTCTTGTTTTCATCTCTGAATGTGCTATTATTTGCCTTTTGAAAAGCTTGGTGGGCAGAACTCATTGTTGGTTGATGAGCAAAAGAAGCAGCTTCCCCTTATATCAGATGTGCCTTCTTTAATAATTGGTGCTGATATTTCACATTCAAGAGTTGGAGAAGATGGTCCATCTATATCTTCTGTAAGTTTATCCCCCCATCTTTACCTAGTTAACATATGAGATAGTGAAGAATATTCTAATCTAGTTTTGTCTTGTTTTAATTGTCTCAAAGTTTGTTGCAAGTATGGACTGGCCATGCTTCTCTAAGTATGAAGCAGTTGTTCGCACCCAAAAGCGAGGTTCAGAGATATTTGATGACCTGTATTGGGAAAAAGAGGATGAACAGGGTCGCAAACAAACAGGAGGCATTTTCAAGTATGTTATTCCATGCTTTTTTTATCCAAAGAAAAAATCATATATTTGCTATTTCAAGTGTGAAATCGAAATATACATATGAGAGCCTGGAAGCTCATTTTCAAAGTCTGGACTTTGAACGGATTTGGATACCAAAAACTTGATCTTGGAATAAAATTTGCCAAACAAAAACTATTAGTCTTCCTTCAGTCATTAGTCATTTTTTTATCTCTTCCCTTATCCTGTTGAGCTAAAGATCGCCGGGGATTCGGTGATGTAAAACATTTCAAATTTAAAGTTCTGAGGTCTTAAAGTCCCATCATTTCAAAAGAAGCACAAATTTCTCTAAATGTTTTGCCACGAATTAGTACCTGGATTTTATTTCGTAATGATATAATCACTAATTAGTAATGCATGCCTCTAGATGAAATAGGACATCTTTTTACAGAAATACCATTAATGACAAGTCACCTTAAGTAGGATATATGCATTTAAAGAAATACATTTTGCCACTGTCTTAAGTATTCGCTTATTCCCTGCATATCTTCTGCTCTGATATATTGCTCAACAATGTCAATATCCATATAATATAAATGTTTCATCACACTCAACACTGCACTCCACAACTAAGTTCTTTCTTTATTCAGTAGTATCCGTATATGAAGTTTAAATAGAGTAGTTTCTTGTTGATTGTCATAATGTCATTTGTTCAAGGAATATGTTCTTATGGTTTGAAGTTCTTTAAACAGATGTATTAATTTAATATTCTATTTTGGTTTTCTTCATGAAGGGAGTTATTGTCCTTATTTCAAGAGCGATGTAACATGAAGCCAGAGCGCATTTTATATTACAGGTCAGATAAGTACATGTTATTAAATGTCTGTACCTTTGAATTACAGTGGATTGGTTTATTGCTAATTCATGCGATTGATAGAAACTTTTTATGGATGTGAAATGATATGAATATAGGAAGTTTGATCAAGTTTAGGCATGTCCCTTTTGTTCTGGCTTTCAAAAGAAAAATCATCCAATTTCAAAAATAGAAAGCACTGTTTTTTCATGGATAATTGTATTCTGCATTCAAAGTTAATTTTTTTTCTGTTTGTTAGGGATGGTGTCAGTGATGGCCAGTTTGAGATGGTTTTGAACAATGAGTTGGGAGCATTGAAAAAGGTTTGTTTTCTCAAGCGAAGCATACTGGTCTTAATATGAGAAGAAAAATGACATGATATGCTCAGGGTTGATGTTGTTAGTGTTAGGAAGAAAAGTCATTATATTGATATGAGTTGATGCATTGAAAGAGTTCATTTCTCAGGTTTATCTCGATTCATTTTCTAGTACATATTGTGAATTCTGTCTTGACAATCTAGTTATTTGTTTTGCTCTGCATGCAGACTTTTGAAGCTCTTGGCTGGACTGATCAATCTCAAACATCACAAGCTGAGGAACCCTCACAGAAGAGGCTTAGAACAGGCAAGTCGCCTAAGGTTACATTTATTGTGGTCCAAAAGCGCCACCACACACGCTTTTTCCCAAATACTGAGAAGAGATGTCCAACTCTGAGAAATGGAAATCTTCAACCGGGTAAACCATTATTGTTTTAGAACTATGTTATAAGTGTAAAACATTTTGTGTGTGCTCTGCAGCTAATGAATTTATATTACCTTGGATGCTGGGGTTTACAGGAACTGTTGTAGACTCGACCATATGCCAACCTAAAATATTTGACTTTTATCTCTGCAGCCATGCAGGAATAAAGGTTTGATTTCTTTTCAACCTTATTTCTTTTCTACATTGAAGTTCTCAATAAAGTTTTATCAGTCCGTGCCCTGTTTTTAAAACGCTGGGACAAATGTGCAGGGCACTAGTAAGCCAGCTCACTACAATGTACTCCAGGATGAGAATGGCTTCACCGCAGATGATATTCAACGATTGACTAATGATCTGTGCTTCACGTAAGGATTAGTATTTAATACCTGTTTCTATGGCTGATGGCTGAGATGGCTGCTTCTGTTTGGGATTATTTTTCAAAGGAAATGAACCTTTTATTGAAAAGCTTTTGAGTGTGGAAGTCTGGAATTGTTATGGTTGTTGATATTCTCTCTTTTAAAATTCTTAGTTTGCTAGTGATCTCCTGACACAAATGTATTTTTTAATACTGAATCCACTGAAGCATGTTCTTTTCATACAAGAACCGGTCCCTTATCTTCTGGTTGTGCAGCCCGTTGATTTTGTCTGCTTAATGATCATGGGACCGGTTTTAAAGGTCTTTTTTGTTCTTTTCATAATCTTCCAGGCTTTTCGTTTTCAGTCAGAAATAATGTGAACAGAGAGTTCCTTGGGAGTTGATGCATATTTTCCATGAACAAGTATTTTTCCCAAATTGTCCATGGTCTCCCTTTTGTTATCATCTTCTGAGAGAATTGCTTGCTTCATTCGTGCCATGTTTATGTTGGTGGAGGCAGACTCTTATTTACTAGTAATACTAAATCTCCTTTGAGAAGGACCAATTTCTGTCGTTTTGGGTTTTAAGTTTGTAACAACTCTCTCCGTGTCTCCTATAAAATTATTTTAGTCGACTTGTTTTGTAAAGAGCTTGTTACTTGAAGCAGCTTTACTTGGTAGAGCTTATTCCAATTTATTGCTTGAAAAAATTTAACAACTAAAAGCATCCTATGGTGTTTTAATTCACATTCATGTTTTGCATTCTTATTTTATTTATAATAGACCTTATTGTTGGCAGTGGAAGTGTCTATAGAGTTCACTTTGCTTTGGTTTTTGTGTAATTTTAATGAATGAATTCTGTTGTTGCAGGTATGCAAGGTGCACCCGGTCTGTCTCAATTGGTAACTCTCACAACCTTTCATATATATATATGGGGTAATGCTCGGGTGTCTTTTTTAATAGATATTGATATTTCATATTTTCTTATTTCTGTGCTGTTTTTGACAGTGCCTGCATGCTATTATGCCCACTTAGCTGCGAAGCGTGCTCGTGTGTGGCTTGATTCGGGGAGCAATTCTGAGAGTGGGTCTTTCCATGGTAGAAGCGTCTCTGGCATCAGTACTGGCTCAGGAAGTCAAGTTCTGTCAGGGCCATTTATGAAGCCATTGCCTCCTGTACATGGCCGCATTAAGAACTCCATGTTTTTTATATAATTTGGCATCTACTTGGTATAAACATCCAGGCATTGTTAAATTTTTTTTTTTTTTTGAATTAAATATGCCTTCTACAAACATTCAGGCATTGTAAAATTTTGGTTTTTTGTAATTAAATATGCCTTCTGCCCGTTTAGAGAACTGGTATTTTGCTGCAAATCTAAGAAATGCGGTAGATTCCGTGGATGGTTTACACTCTTGAGAATACCATATCTTGGGATCCGATCTCTGATTTGAATTTCAGCTGTTTTTTCATGTTTAGTAATGTGAGCGTGGCTGTTTGAATATAGAATGTATTAGAAATGCTCCTAGCAAGCTCTTAGATTTTATAAAAATGATAAAAGAAATACTTGAAATAGCGCTTTCAAGTAATTTATAATATTTTATGGGTGTTAGTTTTTTGTCCAAGAACGTCTATCATTATGCTAAAATTTTGGTAGCTCATGGAGTTGCAAACAAAGCCAATTTAAGTTGAAATCTGAAATGTAAAAATGGACGATAGATTCATCGAGATTGCTCATGGAAGACTTTCAAATCCAACAGATACTAATCAATTGGGTGGTTGGCTTCTCACTGTTTTAAAAATTAATCCAATTTTTCATAAGTAGTTTTTATGCCAACTTTCAAATCCAACATGTACTAATCAATCACTTGCAAAAAATTGTGTACATGACTTAGGAAAGCATGTCCTGCAGACCAATACACTAATTTAATTCCACTCAGATTTGATAAAAGAATGCCTTGATGCATATATCCCTAATAATAAATTACAAGTATTATTCCTTGGTTTGCAACAAATTTCAAGTGAACTCAAACTTGTACTTGTTATCTGGTAGATTTTTCTTGACCATGATTTCCTTATCTGTTCCAATTTAAATTTTTTTAAATTGTGATTTATTCCAGAAAGCAAGCATAATGCTGATAACATGAAAGCTACTTGATGGCTTTTAGATTCTTTATCAGCTTCAGAGAAGCTGTCGCAATTATACAACATCAATTAACACTGGTTTGCCAAGATAGCAGTAAATCCTGACAAGAGAATAAAACTTACAACCGCCATTTTCCAACCTTGAAAGACTCTGCTGATCGGGTGGTGCATTGCAAGTTCGCTCAGCATGGCCATGTGTAGCTGGAACATCATACAAAGTTACAAACAAAGAATAAATGACTTGATTTTGAGAAAAATCACGTTATAACGAAAACTGAGAACTGTTAATGGAATCTCTCTATGTATTGAGCAGTTCCATGGACATACTTTTGGGCATTTGTTTAAATATTGATAAATTTGTCTTATCTACTATTAGATCTACTAGTGATTGCTTACAAGTTGTTCACCTCGGTTCAATGGGAAGCTCTCCTTAAATTGATTTTTTGCCTAGAACGACCACTTCTTAAAGTATTGGGCACTGTAAGTTGCTGCTTCAAGTATTTCTTGAAAGAGTTTGGAAGCATCATCAACATGACCACTCTAAGAATTTCGAGTGATCATGGCTCTCTTAGACATCACATTTATTTTAGGGATCATCTGAAATAGCTTCAGTGCATCATCAACACGCTCATATTTTTTGTCAAACACTTTGTGTGCATCCTCTATGCTCCCAGATTTGATGCACATGTCTATCAAAGTGCTCCCCCACAAAGCTACTAAACTGATCTCCACCTAGGATTGTGGCTCTGTCGATTCCCTTGCCATGTTCCAGAGCACATGCTGGGAAGATACCACTAAAAGTGAATTGATCTGATTGGATGTCTAAACTTCTTTGCGTTTGGCATAACAATTCCAAGCCCTCTTCTCTAAATCCATGCTCGGCATTCCACCGTGTGTGGTCAAAACTCATTCTATCCTTCTGAGTTTTGACATGGCGACATAGTCTGGTTGTACATCGCACTGTAGAGCTATTAACATAGTCTGGGAGCAGATCGCGTTGTACTCATAATGTTTCTTTTTCTAATCATTATGTCCTAATTTGGTGAAACAAAATGTGAGTTTTTTTTCCCCTAAAGTTAACGTAGAAAAACATTTATGTAGTTTCACCATGAATGGAGCAATAATCGTGCTAAAATTGTGTCTTTTTTAAACCTTCAAACCATACCATTTTGAATGAAAGACATTGGGCTGGGAAATTTTTAAACCTTCAAACCATACCATTTTGAATGATGGAATGAAAGACATTGGGCTGGAAAATTTTCTCCTATTATTGTTAATTAATTTTCTAATTTTCATATTAATTAATTTTAAATGATGATGATGGTGAACATTTATTGATATCAAAATTAGTCTATTGGACCTTAAGAAACTTAAGAGATTACTTGAATTTCTTTAAAAATGTTATTTAGATGATTGAAAAATATTAGGAGAAACTTTCCAAAATCATTGAAGTTTTGATGACTTGAAAGGTTAGGAAGACTGGTATTGTGACAAATATTTTGAAATTGAGATCTAATTTGCGCATCTTTCATGAGAAAGTGCTATTCATCTTCAACCCTCTTGGTGTCACAAAGGTGACAAATTCTTTCCTGCCATGGTGTTTTGGAGATTGCCCAAAGTCTAGTTTCACTATGCAACTCATGATAATTAATTCTTATTATCACAATATTGATTCTCTTCCTTACTTTAGTCAAAACAAAGAGATACTTTTGATCAACAAGATTATGATTAACCACCTCCTTGTAATATCTTAATTTTCTTTTATCTTCTAAATCTTTATTGCATCATAGATTCTCCATAAATTTAGCTTGTACAATATATACATATATTTTTAACAAGAACTAGAAAAAATATATTGATTAGTGTGGATAAATCCACTGATGTTACAAAAAAACAATGATGGAGAACTGTATCATAGTTCTTCTCAGAGAGATGATTACAAAAACGAGAATGATCATACAATGAGTTACATCCCCTTTTGATTACAAAAAATCTGTGGAGAGTTTCTTGAGTAGATTCTACAGAAGGAGTCGCTTAAATAAGCAAAACGACAATACATATAGATAAGAGGGAACTAGCTTAGGCATTCTTCTCCACCATGGGTTGCTGCACGTTCTGCCTGAAGTCTAGGAGAGGCTCATTCAAATCTGGCATTTGGTTGATTGAATTGGACTGGGCGTTCCTTGAGTAGCCTTGCTGAACTTCTGAGTTGCTTGTGGGGCGTTGTGTATCATCTAGCTAGTCTAGTGTGTGCTGTAGAGTGTCAATCTGTAGACGGTTGGCAACTGTTTGGCTTCTTTGTGCATCACTTTCATCTTGGAGCTTACTTATCAGGAAGCAATGTTGAGATAATGTCTCCATCTCGAATGCCTGGTTGGCACTCAAAGATCCCAATTGCTCTCGTAGGCTGCTGCATCCTCCACATTCGGCCTCTCAATTGTCCTCGGGCCAGGTATTCGAGTTTTCCTGCGCAACAATCTCCTGTTGCATTTCACTATTCCTGAAGAGAGGTTGGACTTGGCCGACTCGTGTGGGTTTTGCATATGGCCTAGGGGAAAAGTCAGACGTGAGGCGAGTTGGAGCTTGGGGGGACGACTGAGAGGCTGAGAAGCAGAGGGCGAAAGGGGGAGCCAAGGAACACTTAAGAGCTGAAGGTTTCGACAAGATAGAGGTGGGGGGATGTGAAGAAGTTCGAGGACATACTAGGCTTTGCAATTGAGCAGTTTAGAGCGCAGTGCAACCCAAGAAACTCGCAGAGTAAGTTTGGAATGCCGCAAAGGTGGCGAGAGGGTTGATATAAGTACCAGGAGGGCTCGAAAGGGAAAATGAGCGGAAGGGATTTTCCACGGAAGCCAAACGCAGAGTAAGGACGACTGCATGATTGCTGAGGGAGGGAATGACGAATGTTCCTGCGAGTTTGTGGGAGGAGTCTTGTACAGAGTACTGGTCGATGCCATGGAAGTGCTACTGACGCCAGGGGAGTTGAACCGACGTGGGGGATGAGAGTCTCACACATCAAATCCACATCGACGAGGCAGGGAGTCTGGATTTCTCATGCGAGAGAGAGATTTCACGCTGTTTGAAGGTAAGGCCACCTTATGAGCTCATGGGAGATGGTCCACGTGTGGCATGCGCCATCTAGTGCGTCTGCAAGTGTTCACGTGGACGATTGCAAGCGTCCACTTGGACCTGTCGTCACTACCATTGCGAGCATCCGGTGGGGCCAAATTGTAGTGGGTGGGAACGCTCCCTTTCCTCACAACTTGGGTGGGGCTGTCATAATTCTTATCCATGTGTCCGTGGAATTTGCTTGGACCCCATGGGAAGGGGCTTCTTTGACTGGCCTTTTTTTGCTCTTGGGAGCTCATTAGTACATGGGGGTTGGGTTGAAACTCCGTCGATACTGAGAGTGTCGGGATTTGTTCCTATAACTGCATTGGCCATCATGTCAGCTTCGCTATTGTTGCCTCGAAGGATGTGAAAGAAGGTGATTTTGATTCCTCTGGAGGCCAGCAGGGTTCTATCCAAGATTTGCTTTAAGCTGGGATCTTTGGGGTTTGTTCCCTTAACCATCAGTCTTATTATGGTACTAGAGTCTCCTAGGACAACAATCTTCTGAATTTCCTTGGATTGGGCCAATTGAACTCCCTTTAAAAGGGCGTATGCCTCAACTTTGTTGTTAGTTTTTGTCCCTAGATTCCAGTGATAGCGAGAAACTGTTTTTCCCTCGGGATCATAAAGAATCCCCTCCGCACCTGCCTCCCCTAGGTTTCCTTTAGAAGCACCGTCGAAGCAAAGAGTATGGGTTTTTGGCTTTTGGATCCAAAGGTCTATGTTGAGAATGTGATGAAGCTGCCAGCTTGATCTTGGAGCTGCATTGGAATGCTTAGGAGTCCTGAGATTGAAGCTTGCCATCCAATCCTTTTCTCGGATGGTCTAGTTTGTTGAGTCTTCGATTTTTAGAAGTCTAGAATTTATGGATTCAGAGAGAAGCATCTTTGCCTTAGCAGCGACTGTTTGAGGGGGAGTGGCCTTACCTTGGAAAATTTTCTTGTTTCTTGTTATCCAGATCTGTCAGCATATAAATTTTGCCAGCGCCCGCTAAATATGTTTCAGAACTGGCTTGTCCTTGAAGGAGCCCCGATAGTACTTGTCTCAGTTTCCTAGACTGGGGTGGGGGGAAGAGGGCCATTGTATAAATCTAGCTAGATCCTCGAAGGCTAGGGTCCAACAACTTTTTGCAAAGGGGCATTCCCATAACAAATGCCTGATATTTTCTTGGCTATTTTGACACAACGGGCAGATGAAGGGACCAAGGAAGCCTCTCTTCATGAGGTTATCCTCTGTTAGGATCTTGCCATGGACTAGAGTCCAGGTGAAGAAGTTGATTTTTGGGAGGGAGTCCCCGTTCCAGACATTTTTCCATTTTGCTGAGGATTGGTGACCTCCCGTGCTATCAAGGAGCTCGTTGTATCCTTCTGTGACTGAGTATCCCTTGTTTCCCCATCCCTTGCTGTCTGGCCAGGTTTTTTGGATGGGTGCTGCCCCTTTTAGAAGCCTAATCAAACATTGAGCTTGTGTTGTTAGTTGTTGCGGGACATCCCGCAGGTTCCAGTCTCTCCAACTGCCATTGTCATTCCAGGATGAGATGCCTTACAGAGTGCGCTTGCCCAACCCTAACATCCAACATTTTAGTTCCATGAGATTTTCATCACTGGGGTTGAAGGTCACCCCAAAGATCCTATCCTGCCAGATTTTTATTGATTTTCCATTACCCGGGATCCAAGATAAATGTTATCTGAAGAAGGGGACGACTCTCTTTATTAGCTTCCAGATTTGGGACCCTGCATGGTGAAGTTGCGGATTGTCCATGCTTTTTTTCCTTTTACCTAGTCTGTACTTGTTTATGATCGCTTGCTTCCACCACTCATTTCCCCCTGAGATTAGCCTCCACAGGGGTTTGGCTCCCATTGCAGAGTTAGAGATTTCAGAATCTCGGATAACCAGGCCTCCCCTAGTTTTTGGCTGGGTGACCATTTCCCAATTTATCAGGTGAAGTTTTTTGTGATTTGAATTCCCTCCTTGCCACAAAAATTTGCGAATGAGCTGGCCCATTGCTTTAAGAATTCCCTTTGGGGCGAGAAGGGTAGAGAATTGATACATGGGTAGGGCCGAGAGGACATATTTGATCAAGACCACCCTGCCAACTGGGTTTAGCCATCGTGAGCCCCAATTTTCCATCTTTTCCCTGATCTTTTGAAGGAGGAGATGCCATAATTCTTTGGGGAGCGCTTTGAGGCAGAGGGGGAGGCCTAAATACTTGAAGGATTTCTAGTCTTGAGTAATGGTGAATCCCATGATTTGCGTTATTCCAGCTCTGGTAACTGCCGAGACATTCCAGGTATAGATCTGAGATTTTTCTTTATTTAGAGAGCCTCCTGAGACGATGAGGAAGGTATCCAGGACTCGGAGGATTCTTCTTGCCAGAATTTTGGAAGCACCGCTCAACAGTGTTGTGTCATCTACAAATTGAGAGTGGTTTAATTTCTTAACTCCTTGGGTGATTTTTATTCCAGGGATGTTGCCAGAGACACTTTCCCATTCTAGGCTTCTGTTTAGCGATTATGCCATGATCACATAGATAAGGGGGAGAGAGGGCATCCCTACCTTAGTACCCTAGACGCCTTGAAGAAGGGACTTGGTCTGCCATTTATGATGGGTGCTATCCAGTGAGAGTCGATGCATGAGTTGATCCAATTCATGAAGTTCTCGCTGAAGCCAAACTTGCGCATGACTTTGAAGAGAAATTTGTGTTCCACTCTGTCAAAAGCATTGGCCATGCCAAGTTTTATAGCCATTCCAGACTCCCCTCGAATGTTGCTGGCAGGAATTGCTTCTTGGACAAGGATGAAGTTGTCCCAAATCTGACCACCTGCTACAAAGCCTCCCTAGTTTGGAAGAATTAATGAGTTGAGGAGGGGGTTGAGCCTGTTTGCTATTATTTTGGACAAGATTTTATAGGAGATGTTGCAAAGTGAGATGGGTCTAAAGTGATTTAGGGAGGAGGCTCCATGTTCTTTTGGAAGGAGAGCCAGGAAGGAGGAGTTCGTTGCTCCACCCAGTTTTTTGGCTTTATGAGTGAAGCAGATCATTCTGGTGAAATATTTTTGGATAATGTGCCATCATTTTTTGTAGAAATGTACAGTAAAGCCATCCGGTCCCGAGGCTTTGTCATCATGGAATTGGTTCAGGGCTCTGAGAATTTCAGCTTCCTCTATGGGTCTGTCAAGAAGGCAGTTGTCGGCCTTAGTAATCTTAGAGGGAATATGTTGAAGAAAGAGATCAGAGAGGTGATCCTCATCTTTGCCAGAGGTTGTATAAAGGGAATGGAAGTGGGAGGAGGCGTGTTGCTTAATTTGGTCGAAGTCTTGAAGGGTTTCCCCTTCCTGGTTTTTAAGCTCAGAAATTTGATTGGACCAGTTTTTGACTTTGGCTTGGTTGTGGAAGAAGGTGGTGTTTTGGTCGCCTGCCTTCAGCGAGAGGCTCCTGGATTTAAGCCTCCAAGCCGTTTCTTCTTCAGCTAGAGCCTGTAGTTAATCTTTGTGGAGGGATTGCTCTTGGGTGAGGAGATTCTGCTGAATCTCTGTACTTTCCATTTCATCTTGGAGGGCCTCCAGTTGGGACTTTTTGACTCGTGCTTTGCTGTGTAAGTTGCTTTTGGCCCAGCGCTTTAGCAGATCTTTGACTAATTTAAGTTTCTGCTCCCATATGTAGTTTGGAGAACCTGTGATCCACTGGTTCCAGGCCCGAGCAATGGATTGAAGGAGCTCGGGTCTGTCCAGCCATAGGGGATTTAGTTTGAAGGGAATAGGGCCCCAGTTCTGTTGGGCTTCGAAGGTCAATCTTATCGGGCGATGGTCTGAGCCAGCTCAGGGAAGATTCATTGAGCACGACTTGTCAGAGAGGGCCAACAAGTCATTGCTGATCAAGAATCTATCTAATCTGGCTGCTATGTGATCGGGCCCTGCTCTTTTATTGTTCCAGGTGTAGATTCCTTTGCTTGAGGGGATATCATAGAGGTCTAGGTCTGAGATGAGATCCTCCAGTCTTTCCCAAAATTGGTCTCTAACCACCGAGCCTCCTCTTTTTTCCATTGCAGCTCTGGTTGTGTTGAAGTCTCCTGCGATAATGAGGTTCTGGGGGGGGTTTTCATTGGCGAGGTTTATCAGAGATTGCCAACATTCAATTTTTTCATTGTAATTATTTGGGATGTAAATGTTGATGATGGATAAGAGCATACCTGAAGTTTTATTGAGAATATTTACCCTGAGCCAGAATTGGGTTTGCGTTTGCGCTTTCAAGTCAAAATTTTCCCTTTTCTAGAGGATTCCGATTCCACTTGAGGCCCCTCTGGAGCTCATTGCACGACTGTCACAATTGTTCCATATTTTTTGAAGGTCATTTAGGGTTTCTAGCTCCCCCAATTTCATCTCCTGGAGCATGAGGATTGAAGGTTTTTCTACTAGCAACAGTGTTTTGAGTTATTCTTTCTTGTGATTACTGCCTAATCCCCTGCAATTCCAGGAGACAATTTTCATCATTTATCAGGGTGTTTGGATGCCCCTCTTGAGGGTTGTGAGCTTGTTCCCTTGTGCTGGGATGCTTTATTCTTACTAGCTTTTCCATCTTTTTTTAAGGATTTCTTAATAGTTTTTTGAATCCCTAGTTCCTTTTCTCTATCCGTTGTTGATTCCCTTTTATTTCTGTAGGATTTCCTTCCAAGTTTCTTACTGTTGATGGTTTGGGTTAATTCCAATTCATAGTCACTTTCTGAGGAGTCTTGTCTCTCTTCTTCTGATATTTCTAGGTTTTCCATATTTTGAGTATGGGGAGATTGTGAGGGATCTTCGCTTAGTTTTAAAACTTCTTTTTTCTTCTCCAGGTCTGTGTCGTTTCCACTTTCTTTCTCTTTTGGTCCTTTCCCACTGGTTTCTCCTCGGGGTTCCTTGGCTTTAGGTGGAGTATCACCTTGGTTGAGATCAACATATCGGTTGTGGCTTGATTCTCCCTTTTGAGGGGATCCAGGGTTCTTTTCTTTTGGATCAGGAAGCGTTTCCCTTTGATTTTGGGTCGGAATTTGTTGAGTTTTCCCATTTGGTTTCTTCCTTTTGGGCTGCTGCCACTGGTCTTGTTTGGGATCTTGATCCTAGAAATCTTTGGCTTGGGGGTAGGATTTAGCGAAGTGTCCATATTCGTGGCAGATTTTACATTTGAAGGGAATTTGTTAGTAGTCAACTTGTTGGATGTAGGACCAACTATCCAGATTTAGTTGTATTGCTTCCGGAAGACCTTTTTCTAGATCCACTTCTACACAGAGTCTGGCACAGGCATGGAGGCTTTCCTTTGGCTCGACACGATCGATGTACTTGCCTAGGGTGTTTCCTATGTTTCGTATTGTTTCATCGTTCCAGCAGTGGAGGGGAAGAAAGGGCAGCCTGACCCAAACTGGAACTGCAGAGGGGATGTCATTGTTTGGACTGAAGTTTGGAGTCCATTTATTTAGGTACATTCCTCTGGTCCCCATGAAATAGGGACCGCTACAGAAGATTAAATCTCCATCTTCTTTCTTTTCAAACAAAAAGGCAAAGAATCCCTTACTACAGAAGGCTGTTGACAATTGTCCTTTGATCAACTTGCGCTAGTTTGCTTCCAACTAGATGTGCATGGCTTTTGGGGAGGGCCATAATCCTGTGAATTGATCGATTAGACCACGATCTGTGAGCCTGAGTGCCAAGGGACGCGCTGAAGGGGCACAGACTGTGACCTTGGGGATTTCGACCGCCTTTTTGACGAATTGGGAGGGTGGAATCTTGGGTGCTTTGGCATAGGACGAAACTAGGGCCTGGAAGGCTTGCATGTCAGGGGACGGGGATCCCGGTGGCGGATTCCCTCCCATAGGGGGAGCCATTAATGCGTGTGCGCAGAAGAAAAAACATAGCAGCAGAGTTGCAGAGCCATCATTCCTAATTTTTTAGCTTGTACAATATTTTTAATATCATAAATATTTTGGAGAATAATTTTTTTTTTATTCCCAAATGATTTATTCAAGACTTGACATCATTATGCCATTAAGACTTGAATCCTTAATGATTTTGATTAGATTCTGAAACAATTTTGGGAAATCTACGTTATTTATCTTGTTCTTGTGCATTAATTACCTAATCATATCTACATTCTTAATGGGGAAAGACTAGTTTTTATGAAAATAATATAATATGATGTATTAAATTTAATATTAATATACACATAATATGTTAATATTAAGATATAACATAATAATAAAGTTTGAATGTTATTCCGTGACCAACACAAAGTTGACATTCATGAATATAATAGAAAATGTTAAAATAAAGTACAAATATAAAATTATTTTTATTACATTACCATCCATCTAAAATAACCGGTTGATGATTTATTTCTGATTTCTAAGGAGGTAGACTAGATGCCTTTGACTGGTTTCTTTACGTCATAGGAAAATATTATTCACATGTAAAACATCAAATTCCTTTCCCAATGAGCCATGAGACTCATTAGATTCAAGCCGAGATTGGATAGTAGCCACATGATCACACACATTATATTAATTTCCCCTTAAATAAGTTTCCAAAATGATAATTTAGAAATAATATTATTTTACTAAAAAATAATTTTATTTCAAAAATTAGAATTTTCGTAGTTTGACACATCCAAGTAGTTGATTATTTACCAATTGTTTATGTATTTTTTAAATGATTTATACATGATATTAGGTGGTAATTCTAAAAATGCTTATACATCAATTTAGATGAAAATCCAATTTTTTAAGGTGTAATTTCTTTATTAAGTTAAAAAGAGCTCTACAGCTTATGGGAAATATATTCATATAACATAACACATTAAAATAATAATAAATAATACATTAAATTAATAATACAAATTAAAAAATTATATATATATATATATATATATATAATAATACATTACTAAATAAAAATAAAAAACAAAAACAAAATAATAATATATTAATATTTTTAATATATTTTAAAGTATTAATATATTTTAATATTATTAAACCAACATAGAGATCTAGGATCCAATCTCTTGAGGTGCAAACTTTTAATCTTTTTTATGCTGGTTTATTATTATTTTAATATTTTATTTATTATTATTTTAATGAGTTATGTTAATTTTAATGTGTTATGTTACCCGTCTAGGTTGGGGTTAAGATGGATCCATGTTTGTTATTATTTCATTTCATGTCATATAATTATTGTTTTGTTTAATTAATCGAACTTTATTTTTATAATAATAATTTTTTAATTTAGTCCAATTTATATTTATTTTAAAATATATTGTTATTATCTAATGCTAACGCAATGCCTCAACATCTTTCCCATATTAAGCTATAGAGCACATCCCTACTCACTCTAATGAAAATTGCATTGTTTTGAGAGGATGCGTTGATAAATATTCAAACTCTAGTAAAATATTAAGAAACTTGAGATTAAATTGGTGAGAGTGGGTGATAATTTAGCAATTGTTTAATTTTTTTAAACGATTTATGCATGATGCTGGATGCTAATGCTAAGAATGCCTCTACATTGGACTTTGCATTATTTTGAGAGGATTAGTTGATAAGTATTGAAACTCTTTTAGAAAATTAGTAAAAGTGACTTGAGATGATATTAGTGATATTAGTGAGAGTGGCCTAGGTATGGTAAAGACCTAATCAAACCAAAATACGTATGTGAAGGGGAAACCACAATTTACACTTGTTAGAGTGCACATAGCTAATTCAATGGAGGGGACATGTTCTTAGAGTAAATGTGGAGGAGCCATACCCACTTGTGCATATCCATACTACCTACTTATTGTTGAATTTCCCTTGGAATTCTCCAATCATTATGGAGGGACTTTGGGAAAAGGAATACCCCACGTAGTTGGGTGGAAAATTGCAATTGGAATTTTACTTGGCAAGGGAAGAGTGGGAAATTGGAGCTTAACAACATATGCCAGCCTTTCAACTTTTATGTATAACTTTAGTATAATTTATGGATTTGGTTTATATGTCGATTAAACTTAAATCTTGT